>WNWK01005442.1:0-120902 GCA_009830355.1 Cherax destructor
TGCAACAGTTAGGTATCTTTATTTCCAAACGTTTCGCCTACACGGTAGGCTTCAGAGGAGACACCAAAAGAAATGAGTGAAATACTGGTCTCCTCGTGACTGTGTTCAGTGAGCCATGAATTAGAATAAAGAGTGAACACACAAGTAAGGTTTTCCTGAACGAAACAAGTGAAAATTTTTCAGCAAATTTCTTTGTGCAACGACTCAGTGAAAAGTCGAATTTGTGAAATATGGGAAGATATAAAAGTTGATATAAGAAATCAAAGTCTTTGGTCTTTCTTGTGTTCCAATTGGATGACTCAACGGATGTGAGTTCTTGTCCCTGAAGTTTTTTAGGAATGTTTTTTTCGAATGCTATCAAGGATGACGACTATCTGTTTTGTAGAGTTTGAAACACCACCACAGCTGCAGATGGTACACAAAAGCTGTCTTCTTTTTCCACAGCTGGAAGTGTCACTTAGATCAGATTAAATTCTGTATTTCAGCAAGGTATGATGTTTGTACAGAGATGTGTGACATTTAGGTGTACATGCAGCCAGCCCCTTAGTATGTAGAGCATTTCGGGCAAAATTGGGAGAAATTGTTGTAGATTAAGACACTTAAGCAAGATTTGTGAATCTTTATTGAAGAAACGTTTCGCCACACAGTGACTTCATCAGTCCAATACAAAGCAGAGAAATTATTGTAGAGATGAGGCTCTGGTGATGCTGGGGTCGACATCACAGTTCCAGAAGAATGTTAATATTTTAGCTTCAGAAGTTGAGTGAATTCATAGCATCATCGTGGTAGGTCTTCCTAAGCCGCTTTGTAAGATCGTGGAAGAAGTGGTGAAGTGAAGTGAAGTGAAGTGGTGAAGTGAAGTGAAGTGGTGAAGTGAAGTGAAGTGGTGAAGTGAAGAGGTGAAGTGAAGTGCGTCAACTTCGTGAAAGCAGAAGCTGAGAACTCTCGTTGTTGTGAAGACATGGATTTAGAAATGAAGCTCTCAGCTTTTCAGTTTATGTCATTTATTGAGAAGACTGACCACCTCAAAACTACGTCTTCAAGGTGATGGACTGATTACATCGTCTTCGCATCTCTGCTGTTTCTGCTAACTCTTCTGTACTCGACTGAAGAAGCCTACTGTGTAGGCGAAACTCTCGTGGCGAGTGAATCGTATAACTTACTCGCCATGAGTTCAATCCCCCTCCGTGGTATGGTTGGTTTGCAATCGTGTCATTAACGATTTCACGAGTCAGTTAAGAATAAGAACACAGATGTAAGTAACATAACAGTAACTTAACACTTCACTTATAAAATATAGGAACTACATCTAGCATACTTAGAACATGAATTTAACTTAAGAAACTGAACCTCAACTTCCAAGACATTGTCTTACGACTCAGCAAATCGTAATGACACGATTGCAAACAAACCATACCACGGTTGGGGTTCGAACCCGCGGTCAGAGAGTCTCAAAACTCCAGACCGTCGCGTAAGCGACGCTAGCTGGCCCAGTGGCTTACGCGACGGTCTGGAGTTTTGAGACTCTCTGACCGCGGGTTCGAATCCCACCCGTGGTATGGATTGTCTTCGTGCATTTCTTGACAGACCAGAGAACTGCCAATGGAAAATTAAAGCAGGAAATGTTGGTATGTTGCAGAGTGTTGCAAGTGTTCTTGATAAAGCCCAACATCACCCACTTGACCCAGTTCTCCAAACTGACCTCAATTAACACTTGATATCATTGAGAAGCGAACTCAAAATATACTGACAAATGGTATGGCGATGCCCAGAAAATGTGAAAAAAAGACGATTATACACAGTTCAGGACATTTAAGGATTTTTAAGGATTAAGGATTTTATTTCTTTGCATAGTTTACAATGTGTAATTACAATTTTGATTTACTAAGTACACAGAAAGCCACTATCATGGCGGGGCATTTCGGGCAGACTTTATTGAAGCAAACGTCTACAAATAAAAATACCCAGATGTTGCACATGTGTCTAATTCTCCACTATTAGTATTATTACAATCAAAGCTAAGCGCTAAACCCCCATGAGTCATACATCTACCCGTAACATAAAACTAGTGTTCGTAACACAGCCTTGTACTTGTCCGTAGCAAAACCTGGAATTCTCTCTGTAACACAACCTTGTATTAAGGAGTCAGTTATAAGATAGTGAGGATAGTGAAGCAACAATCACGTCAAGTAACGTCATCAAAAACCAGGATAATGATTATTATCAATGATAAAAGTAATGATTATTATTTTATATCTCCGGATATAAAAAGTTAATAATTTTTTAGCGATATTTTTATGTTTGTTTTTTTTTGTTTGTGGAAAAAAATAATGGGATGTAAGGTGAGTTAAGAGTTTCTCCTGGGGGGAAACAGTGACAAAATTGTTGAAACGTTTCGTCTACATAACATACTTCTTCAGTCGAATATAACAAAGGAGGCACTAGAAGGTTTGAAGTGATCAGTCGGTCACTCTTGGAAGCAGGTGGTCAGTCCCTCAAGCCTGAAACAAGCAGAAGTGAGGTGAAGCAGCTGGAGTTGAGGCCACAAGTGAGCGGGGCCCACTAGTGGAAGTAGATCACATTAAACAATACACGGACATAAACAGAAGACTGTAGAAAAGGTGATCTAAACCTTACACAAATACACACAGAAAACACTTGTTTAGGAAAGGAGTTGCAGATTTTCCTGGTACCAAAATACCATGGTACCAAGATACCATAGTACCAAGATACCATGGTACCAAGATACCATGGTACCAAGATACCATGGTACCAAGATACCGTGGTACCAAGATAACATGGTACCAAAATACCATTGTACCAAGATACCATGGTATCAAGATAGCATGGTACCAAGATACCATTGTACCAAGATACCATGGTATCAAGATACCATGGTACCAAGATACCATGGTACCAAGATACCATAGTACCAAGTAACCATGGTACCAAGATACCATGGTACTAAGATACCATGGCACCATAGTATTATGGTACTGCCATGAGTGTCTTCTCGTGTCTTGGTCTTGGATCTTTGATTCAGTACTTCCCCTACTTACTACTAGTACTGCCACTACCAGCATTACGTCTACGGTGGCCCGTGGCCTGGTGGCAAAAGCTCTCGCTTCACACGGTGAGGGTCCGTGTTCGATACCCGGCAAAGGGGTGGAAACATCGGATGTTTTCTTACACCGGTTGTCTGTGTTCACCCATCAGTAAAATGGGTATCCGGGTGTTAGTGGACTGGTGTGGGTCGCATCCTGGGACAAAACTGACCTAATTTGCGGGAAATGCTCAGCATAACAAGTGGCTTTCTATACAGTAGTATGTCATTGATGTCAGCTATGGTCTGTATACCTTGTACATGTACTTGTAGTAAATAAAGATATTATTATTATTATTATTATTGTTATTATTATTATTATTATTATTATTATTATTAATATTATTATTATCACTACTTCTCCACTTCTTTCTTCCTCTGTTTGTCCCGTCATGTCCCCCTCTCCTATATATACTGGCTCCCTCACCTTCCAGTGGTAGTTTGTGACTTGTAAATGGTCCAATTAATAATAATAATTTTATTTCTTGATCGAAACGTCGTCATAAGTTTCTCTCTGCTACGTCCGGGTTATTTATGTATTGTATATAAACACTGGGCACCCTGACTGTCCCTTCAATCTAACTTTAAGTTCTTGTGAAAATATTAATGGTATTAAATACCGTCAAGTTGATAATTAAGACACTTGTGCAACTTTTATGTATCTTTGTTCCGAAACGTTTCGCCTACACAGTAGGCTTCTTCAGTCACATACAGAGGCAGCAGAAAGAGTAGAGACTATAGAGCAGAACTCTTCTCCAGCCTGAGGGACTGACCACCTCAAAACAACTACTTCGAGAGTGATGGACTGATTACATCTTCTCTACTGCTTCTGCTACCTCCTATGAATTCCACTGAAGAAGCCTACTGTGTAGGCGAAACGTTTCAGAACGAAGATACACCAATCTAATGTTCTTTACACCAATCTAATGTGAGAAACCATGTCAAAGGCATTTCGACAGTCCAGGAACACGCAGTCCACCCATCATTCTTACACCTAGTTTAATTTCTTCAATGAATTCTGTTAGGGTTTTCAGGAAGGCTAATCTCTTGCCGGGTTTATAAAGTCTGGGTAGTACAAGACATCTGTTGGAACAGTGGGTTAAACCACACTGTGAGAGGTGAGTTTCTCGCTGTTACTGGCCGGAGGACCGAGCCTTCACAGTCTTGTTAGGGAAGACGCACGCTATATTGTTCCAGTCACTGTGTTGTTCCAGTCACTGTGTTGTTCCAGTCACTGTATTGTTCCAGTCACTGTGTTGTTCCAGTCACTGTATTGTTCCAGTCACTGTGTTGTTCCAGTCACTGTGTTGTTCCAGTCACTGTGTTGTTCTAGTCACTGTGTTGTTCCAGTCACTGTGTTGTTCCAGTCACTGTATTGTTCCAGTCACTGTGTTGTTCCAATCACTGTGTTGTTCCAGTCACTGTGTTGTTCCAATCACTGTGTTGTTCCAGTCACTGTATTGTTCCAGTCACTGTGTTGTTCCAATCACTGTGTTGTTCTAGTCACTGTATTGTTCCAGTCACTGTGTTGTTCCAGTCACTGTATTGTTCCAGTCACTGTGTTGTTCCAATCACTGTGTTGTTCTAGTCACTGTGTTGTTCCAGTCACTGTGTTGTTCCAGTCACTGTATTGTTCCAGTCACTGTGTTGTTCCAATCACTGTGTTGTTCTAGTCACTGTATTGTTCCAGTCACTGTGTTGTTCCAGTCACTGTATTGTTCCAGTCACTGTGTTGTTCCAATCACTGTGTTGTTCCAGTCACTGTGTTGTTCCAGTCACTGTATTGTTCCAGTCACTGTGTTGTTCCAATCACTGTGTTGTTCCAGTCACTGTGTTGTTCCAGTCACTGTGTTGTTCCAGTCACTGTGTTGTTCCAGTCACTGTATTGTTCCAGTCACTGTATTGTTCCAGTCACTGTATTGTTCCAGTCACTGTATTGTTCCAGTCACTGTATTGTTCCAGTCACTGTATTGTTCCAGTCACTGTGTTGTTCCAGTCACTGTATTGTTCCAGTCACTGTCTTGTTCCAGTCACTGTATTGTTCCAATCACTGTATTGTTCCAGTCACTGTGTTGTTCCAATCACTGTATTGTTCCAGTCACTGTGTTGTTCCAATCACTGTATTGTTCCAGTCACTGTGTTGTTCCAGTCACTGTGTTGTTCCAGTCACTGTATTGTTCCAGTCACTGTGTTGTTCCAATCACTGTATTGTTCCAGTCACTGTGTTGTTCCAGTCACTGTATTGTTCCAGTCACTGTATTGTTCCAATCACTGTTGTTCCAGTCACTGTGTTGTTCCAGTCACTGTGTTGTTCCAGTCACTGTGTTGTTCCAGTCACTGTGTTGTTCCAGTCACTGTGTTGTTCCAGTCACTGTGTTGTTCCAGTCACTGTGTTGTTCCAGTCACTGTGTTGTTCCAGTCACTGTATTGTTCCAGTCACTCTATTGTTCCAGTCACTGTGTTGTTCCAGTCACTGTGTTGTTCCAGTCACTGTGTTGTTCCAGTCACTGTATTGTTCCAGTCAGTGTATTGTTCCAGTCACTGTGTTGTTCCAGTCACTGTATTGTTCCAGTCACTGTCTTGTTCCAGTCACTGTATTGTTCCAATCACTGTATTGTTCCAGTCACTGTGTTGTTCCAATCACTGTATTGTTCCAGTCACTGTGTTGTTCCAATCACTGTATTGTTCCAGTCACTGTGTTGTTCCAGTCACTGTGTTGTTCCAGTCACTGTATTGTTCCAGTCACTGTGTTGTTCCAATCACTGTATTGTTCCAGTCACTGTGTTGTTCCAGTCACTGTATTGTTCCAGTCACTGTATTGTTCCAATCACTGTTGTTCCAGTCACTGTGTTGTTCCAGTCACTGTGTTGTTCCAGTCACTGTGTTGTTCCAGTCACTGTGTTGTTCCAGTCACTGTATTGTTCCAGTCACTGTGTTGTTCCAGTCACTATCAGTCCAGTCATCGTATTGTTCCAGTCATGGTACTGTTCTAGCCATTGTATTGTTCCAGTCATGGTACTGTTCCAGTCATGGTATTGTTCCAGTCATGGTACTGTTCCAGGCATGGTATTGTTCCAGATATGGTATTGTTCCAGTCATGGTATTGTTCCAGTCACTGTGTTGTTCCAGTCACTGTGTTGTTCTAGTCACTATCAGTCCAGTCATGGTATTGTTCCAGTCATGGTACTGTTCTAGCCATTGTATTGTTCCAGTCATGGTACTGTTCCAGTCATGGTATTGTTCCAGTCATGGTACTGTTCCAGGCATGGTATTGTTCCAGATATGGTATTGTTCCAGTCATGGTATTGTTCCAGTCATGGTACTGTTCCAGTCATGGTACTCTTCCAGTCATGGTATTGTTCCAGATATGGTATCGTTCCAGTCATGGTAAAGTTACAGATATGGTATTGTTCCATATGGCATTCCATATGGTATTGTGTTGTGGTATTGTACCAGCAATTGTATTGTTCCAGCCATGATATTGTTTCAGCTATGGTATTGTTCCAGCCATGGTATTGTTCCAGCCATGGTATTGTTCTATTCATGGTACTGTTCCAGTCAGTATCAGTCCAGTCTTGGTATTGTTCCAGTCACTGTATCAGTCCAGTCATTGTATTGTTCCAGTCACTGTATCAGTCCAGTAATGGTATTGTTCCAGTCACTGTATCAGTCCAGTCATGGTATTGTTCCAGTCACTGTATTAGTCCAGTCATGGTATTGTTCCAGTTACTGTATCAGACCAGTCATGGTATTGTTCCAGCCATGATATTGTTCCAGTCATGGTATTTTTCCAGTCATGATATTGTTCCAGCTATGATATTGTTCCAATCATGGTATTGTTCCAGCCATGATATTGTTCCAGCCATGGTATTGTTCCTGCCATGGTATTGTTCCAGTCATGGTATTGTTCCAGCCATAATATTGTTTTAGCCATGGTATTGTTCCAGTCATGATATTGTTCCAGCCATGGTATTGTTCCTGCCATGGTATTGTTCCAGTCATGGTATTGTTCCAGTCATGGTATTGTTCCAGTCATATTATTCCAGCCATGGTATTGTTCCAGCCACGGTATTGTTCCAGTCATGGTATTGTTCGTCACTGTATCAGTCGTCATGGTATTGTTCCAGCCATGGTATTGTTCCAGTCATGGTATTGTTCCAGCCATGATATTGTTCCAGTCATGGTATTCCAGCCATGATATTGTTCCAGCCGTGGTATTGTTTCAGTCATGGTATTGTTCCAGTCACTGTATCAGTTCAGTCATGGTATTGTTCCAGTCATGATATTGGTCCAGCCTAATCAACCAGGCTGTTACTGCTGGCTGCACGCAATCCAACATACGAACCACACTTTACAATTCAACTAAATGGTTATAACTATGACCATAATTTTTAAAGAGGTGGACCGGTAAGCCAGCGGAAGGCCTCGGTCAGATGACCAAAAGCTCCAACGGCGGGTCATCATCTAAGACCCGCATCAGGAAACGCTTGTCCTGTTTCCTGACGAACCTTACCTAACCTAACCTACGAACCACAGCCCGGCTGGTCAGGTAGGGGTAGGTCATAGTTCCTTTTTTTTTATTTAAGATATATGAAAGAATTAAAAAATTTACATGGGATAATTTCTGAGTGTCACATCTGATTAGCTTCAAGCCTTACACACTGATAACTTAATATTGCAACTTCTGATCGGTTGCAAACTTGATGCGCTTGTGCATTTTAGGATATTCGGAGATAACAAGAGAAAGCCCCTTCAGTTTAGCTTCACGACTGGTGTGACCCAAATATGAAAAAAAACACTTTCATCATCATTCACTACATCACTGACTTGCCAGAGGCGTGCTCACACTACAGTTATAAAGCTGCAACATTAACACCTCTCCTTCAGAGTGCAGGCACTGTACTTCCCACCTCCAGGACTCAAGTCCAGTTAACCAGTTTCCATGAATTACTTCATGTTACTTTTCTCACACTCCAACATCATGTCAAGTCAAAAAACATTTGCATCCACTTGCTTCTAACACACTCACTGTGTGAGGAGCTGGACGTCCAAGCTCCTCACACATAAAACCTCCCTTACCCTCTCCCTCCAACCTTTCCTAGGACGACCCCTACCCCGTCTTTCTTCCATTACAGATTTATATGCCCATCAAGGCATTATATTTCGTTCCACCCTCTCTAAATGTCCAAACCACCTCAAGAACCCGTCCTCAGTCCTCTGGATAATACTTTTAGTATCCCCGCAAGTTCTTCTAATCTCCATAATATTAACAGCGCACTTTGCCCTGAAATACATCTCCACTGCCATCTCCTTGTTGCAACATTCACAACCCATGCTTCACACCCATGTAACAGCAGTAGTACCACAATACTCTCATACATTCCCTCTTTGCTTCCATGGATAACGTTTGTCTTCACACACTCCTCAGTGCACCACTCACCTCTTTTTCTCTCAACAAGTCTACGGTTAACGTCATCTTTCATAGACCCATCTGCTGACAAGTCCATTCCCAGATATCTGAAAACATTCACTTCCTCCAATCTGATATCCATTCTTTCATTACCTAAACTTTTTTATCCTCATCGCCTTACTCTTTACTATATTCACTTTTAATTTTCTTCTTTTACATACCCTACCAAACTCATCCACCAACCTCTGCAACTTCTCTTCAGAATCTCCCAAAAGCACAGTGTCATCAGCAAAGAGCAACTGTGACAACTATCACTTTGTGTTAGATTCTTTATCTTTTAACCCCACACCTCTTGCCAACACCCGAGCATTCACACATCCTTGTCTAAGGCCTACTTTTACTGGGAAATAATCTCCCTCTCTCCTACATACTCTAACCTGAGCCTCACTATCGTAAAAACTCTTAATTGCTTTCAGTAACCTACCTCCTATTCCATACATTTACAACATCTGCCACACTGCTTCCCTATCCGCCCTATCATACGCCTTTTCCAAATCCATAAATGCAACGAAAACCTCTTTACCCTTATCTAAATACTGTTCACCTATATGTTTCACTGCGAACACTTGGTCTACACACCCCCTACCCTTCCTAAAGCCTCCTTGTTCATCTGCTATCCTGCTCTCCGTCTTACTCTTAATTGTTTCAACAATAATTCTACCATACACTTTACCAGGTATACTCAACAGGCTTATTCCTCTATAATTTTTACACTCTCTTTTGTCACCTTTGCCTTTATACAAAGGAACTATGCATGCTCTCTACCAATCCCTAGGTACCTTACCCTCTTCCATACGTTTATTAAATAAAAGCACCAACCACTCCAAAACTATATCCCCACCTGCTTTTAACATTTCTATCTTTATCCCATCAATCCCAGTTGCTTTACCCCCTATCATTCTACCCACTGCCTCACGAACTTCCCCCACACTCACAACTGGCTCTTCCTCACTCCTATAAGATGTTATTCCTCCTTGCCCTATACACGAAATCACAGCTTAGCTATCTTCATCAACATTTAACAATTCCTCAAAATATTCCCTCCATCTTCTCAATACCCCTAACTCTCCATTTAATAACTCTCCTCTCTTATTTTTAATTAACATATCCATTCTTTCCCTAGGCTTCCTCAACTTATTAATCTCACTCCAAAACTTTTTCTTATTTTCAACAAAAATTGTTGTTAACACCTAACCCACCCTCTCATTTGCTCTCTTTTTACATTGCTTCACCACTCTCTTAACCTCTCTTTTTCTCTCCATATACTCTTCCATCCTTGCATCACTTCTACTTTTTAAAAACCTCTCATATGCTAACTTTTTCTCCCTTACTACTCTCTTTACATCATCATTCCACCAATCGCTCTTCTTCCCTCCCGCACCCACTTCCTGTAACCACAAACTTCTGCTGAACACTCTAACACTACATTCTTAAACCTACCCCATACATCTTCGACCCCATTACTTATTCTCTCACTAGCCCATCTATCCTCCAATAGTTGTTTACTCTCACCCTAACTGAAGTGTAAAACACATTAGGGTTATACTTTGCCTCAGAAACATTAGATAATTAGAGTTGACCCGAGGAAACAAAGAGAAGCTCCAACTCCCCGGAGCAAGAGCCATTCCGGAGCATCATCCTCCCCCTTCCCATTGTTTTTTCTTGACCCTCAGGGAAGTCTTTCTTGCCAGATTTTTTTATATATAAAAACGGAACAAATTAACCACTGGCCCTGAAATTCTTAAACAGAGAACATGTTATCTCTGGTGATAGATAACATGTTATCTCTGGTGATAGATAACATGTTATCTCTGGTGATAGATAACATGTTATCCATGGTGATAGACAACATGTTATCCATGGTGATAGACAATATGTTATTTCTGGTGATAGATAACATGTTATTTTTGGAGATAGATAAATTGTTATTCATTTTGATAGATAACATGTTATCTCTGGTCATAGATAACATGTTATTTTTGGTGATAGATAAATTGTTATCCCTGGTGAAAGATAGCATGTTATCTCTGGTGAAAGATAGCATGTTTTCTCTGGTCATAAATAACATGTTATCTCTGGTGATAACTTGTTAACTCTGGTGATAGAAAACGTGTTATCCCTGGTGATAGATAACATTTTAGATTAAGAACTATCACATATTAAGCACTATCGTATATTAAGAACTATCGTATATTAAGAACTATCGTATATTAAGAACTATCGTATATTATGAACTATCGTATTTTAAGAACTATCGTATATTAAGACCTATCGTATATTAAGAACTATCGTATATTATGAACTATCGTATATTAAGACCTATCGTATATTAAGAACTATCATATATTAAGAACTATCGTATATACGAGGCAAGGATAGTAAACAGTAGATTATTTTTTTAGCAATGTTAAATCAATATGTATTAGCTATGTTATAAGCGTTAAACCAGTACGGGTAAGGGCAGGAATGAAAAAAAAAAAAAAACTTTTTCACTGACATGTGATTCATAGATTTTTACAGGTGGCAATCAACTTTTTAGCGCTTTTTGTCGTTTTTTTTTTAATAAACGAGTTTGCTATTTAGGAGACAGAACTGGTGTGCTGTAGCTGCATGTACGACCTAGGGAGGTTATGACGTGTTGTAGTGTTGTTATTAGTTTATAGGGCCACCATAACTTACACCGTACTGAGCCTAGAGTGATGGTCGTTATTGGTTTATAGGGCCACCACAACTTACACCATACTGAGCCTGGAGTGATGGTTGTTATTGGTTTATAGGGCCACCATAACTTACACCGTACTGAGCCTGGAGTGATGGTTGTTATTGGTTTATAGGGCCACCATAACTTACACCGTACTGAGCCTAGAGTGATGGTCGTTATTGGTTTATAGGGCCAGCACAACTTACACCATACTGAGCCTGGAGTGATGGTTGTTATTGGTTTATAGGGCCACCATAACTTACACCGTACTGAGCCTGGAGTGATGGTTGTTATTGGTTTATAGGGCCACCATAACTTACACCGTACTGAGCCTGGAGTGATGGTTGTTATTGGTTTACAAGGCCACCATAACTTACACCATACTGAGCCTGGAGTGATGGTTGTTATTGGTTTACAAGGCCACCATAACTTACACCGTACTGAGCCTGGAGTGATGGTTGTCATTGGTTTATAGGGCCACCATAATTTATACCGTACTGAGCCTGGAGTAATGGTTGTTATTGGTTTATAGGGCCACCATAACTTACACAGTACTGAGCCTGGAGTGATGGTTTTATTGGTTTATAGGGCCACCATAACTTACACCATACTGAGCCTGGAGTGATGGTTTTATTGGTTCATAAGGCCACCATAACTTACACCATACTGAGCCTGGAGTGATGTGGTCAGTTCATCAATCTTGTAGATTGATGAACTGAACACATCGATTCCAGGCTGAGGGACTGATTACCTCAAACTCCTCCTCTCCTTACACCTTTCTGCTTTGTACTGGACTGGTGAAGCCACTGTGTGGCGAAACGTTTTCTCAATAAAGATTCCCACATGTTGCATGTCTCAATATTCTAGTAGTGTTGAAAATGGTATAAAATACAGAAAAGTTGATGATTAAGACACATGTGCAAGAGTTGGGTATCATTATTGATGAAGCGTTTCACCTACACGGTAAACTTCTTCAGTCAAATACAGAGGCAGCAATAGTAATGAAATAAAGATGATGTAATCAGTCCATCATCCTTGGAAAATTATTATAATAAAAAAAGCGCTAAACCTAAAACTAATCAACCTTGGAGAAAAAGTATTTGAGGTGGTCAGTGGCTCAGCCTGGAGGCTGAGCCACTGACTACCTCAGTATAAAAGGAGGCACTGCAATGGATCAGAGAATACCTGACAGGAAGGCAACAGCGAGTCTTGGTACATGACGAGGTGTCAGAGTGGGCGCCTCTGACGAGCGGGGTTCCATAAGGGTCAGTCGTAGGGACGGTGCTGTTTCTGGTGTATGTGAATGATATGACGGAAGGGATAGATTCAGAGATGTCTCTGTTTGCAGACGATGTGAAGCTAATGCAGAGAATTCAAGTGGATGAGGATCAGGTAGAACTACAAAGGGATATGGATAGGCTGCAAGCCTGGTCCAAACAACTGGCTCCTGGAGTTTAACCCCACCAAGTGCAAAAATCATGAAGACTGGAGAAGGTCAAAGAAGACCGCAGACAGAGTATAGGCTAGGGGGGCCAAAGACTGCAAACCTCACTCCAGGAAAAGGATTTTGGGGTGGGTATCAACCAGATAACTGCTGCAGCATATTGGCGACTGGCAAACCTAAGAATAGCGTTTTGACAGATGAGTAAGAAATCGTTCAAGACTCTGTACACCTTGTACCTCTTGCCCATATTGGAGAATGCAGCACCTGGTCAAGCACGTCAAGAAATTAAAGAAAGTGCAAAGGTTTGCAACAAGACTAGTCCCGAAGCTAAAGGGTATGTTCTACGAGGAAAAATTAAGGGAAATCAATCAACCTGACGACACTGGAAGACAGGAGAGATAGGGAAGACATGATAATGACATATAAAATACTGAGAGGAATTGACAATGTGGATAGGGACAATGTTCCAGAGAGGGGACACAACAACAAGGGGTCACAACTGGAAGTTGAAAACTCAAATGAGTTACAGGGATGTTAGGAAGTATTTCTTCAGCAATAGAGTTGTCAGGAAGTGGAACAATTTGAAGAGTGATGTACTGGAGGCAGGATCCATACATAGCTTTAAGAAGAAGTATTATAAAGCTCATGGAGCAGGGAAAGAGTGGACCTAGAAGCGACCAGCAAAGAGGCGGGACCAGGAGCTGTGAGTCGACCCCTGCAACCACAAATAGGTGAGTACAAATAGGCAAGTACACACACACAGGTACAAGAGGACACAGCTGAGAGTTAAAATCCCAGATAAGTCGTAGGGATGTTAGGAAATATTTCTTCAGCCTTGGAATCTTCATGACGTGAAACGACCTGTAGAAGGAAGTGATAGAGACTGAACCAATATATATTTTCAAGTAATAAGCGTGACGGGGTTCACACAGCCAGGAGACAGTGATGTGACGGGGTTCACATAGCCAGGAGACAGTGATGTGACGGGGTTCACACAGCCAGGAGACAGTGATGTGATGGGGTTGACACAGCCAGGAGACAGTGATGTGACGGGGTTCACACAGCCAGGAGACAGTAATGTGACGGGGTTCACACAGCCAGGAGACAGTAATGTGACGGGGTTCACACAGCCAGGAGACAGTGATGTGACGGGGTTCACACAGCCAGGAGACAGTAATGTGACGGGGTTCACAGCCAGGAGACAGTGATGTGACGGGGTTCACACAGCCAGGAGACAGTGATGTGACGGGGTTCACACAGCCAGGAGACAGTGATGTGACGGGGTTCACACAGCCAGGAGACAGTGATGTGACGGGGTTCACACAGCCAGGAGACAGTAATGTGACGGGGTTCACACAGCCAGGAGACAGTGATGTGACGGGGTTCACACAGCCAGGAGACAGTGATGTGACGGGGTTCACACAGCCAGGAGACAGTGATGTGACGGGGTTCACACAGCCAGGAGACAGTGATGTGACGATGTTCACACAGCCAGGAGACAGTGATGTGACGGGGTTCACACTGCCAGGAGACAGTAATGTGACAGGGTTCGCACAGCCAGGAGACAGTAATTTGACGGGGTTCACACAGCCAGGAGACAGTGATGTGACGGGGTTCACACAGCCAGGAGACAGTGATGTGACGGGGTTCACACAGCCAGAGACAGTAATGTGACGGGGTTCACACAGCAAGGAGACAGTGATGTGACGGGGTTCACACAGCCAGGAGACAGTAATGTGACGGGGTTCAGACAGCCAGGAGACAGTAATGTGACGGGGTTCACACAGCCAGGAGACAGTAATGTGACGGGGTTCACACAGCAAGGAGACAGTAATGTGACGGGGTTCACACAGCCAGGAGACAGTGATGTGACGGGGTTCACACAGCCAGGAGACAGTGATGTGACGGGGTTCACACAGCCAGGAGACAGTAATGTGACGGGGTTCACACAGCCAGGAGACAGTGATGTGACGGGGTTCACACAGCCAGGAGACAGTGATGTGACGGGGTTCACACAGCCAGGAGACAGTGACCCACCACCAACCAGAGGAGGGGCGGGGCCACTAGTCTTACCCCTTCAACCATAATAAGGCGAGTACAATTAGACGAACACACACACACACACACACACACACACACACACATATACGAATACCCAAGGCCTCAGCACTGGCTGGGTATACTATTAGATCTAACAGGATCTGCTAGCCGGACATACCCACTCAATGACCTTTTGCAGCTTTTTCTGTCGACACCAGTTGCCAGTCGTCATACCTCTGCAACGTGGAGTAAACATGCAATATCATGGTATTAAAACACATGCAGTGTCATGCTCTTAAGCATAGTCAGTATCATATTAAAATACTTACAATACCATGGTATTAAAACACATACAGTATCATGGTATTAAAACATATATAACATCATCATGCCCCAGCTTGATCACACAGTGAACTCACTATCATTCTAGAGAATACATCACTATCATTCTAGAGAATACATCACTAGCATTCAATGTTAGGCGCCTACTGTGTGGGCGAAACGTTCTGGTAATAAAGACAGCAGAGCGTTGCACATGCAGTTTTGGGGCCCCTGAAGCTTGAACTGTTATGGGGGTCCTGAAGCTTCAACTGGTATGTGGGCCCTGAAGCTTCAACTGTTATGTGGTTCCTGAAGCTTTTTTTTTAAATATGTGGTTCCTGAAGCTTCAACTGGTATGTGGCCCCTGAAGCTTGAACTGTTATGTGGTTCCTGAAGCTTGAACTGTTATGTGGTTCCTGAAGCTTAAACTATTATGTGGTTCCTGAAGCTTCAACTGTTATGTGGTTCCTGAAGCTTCAACTGTTATGTGGTTCCTAAAGCTTCAACTGTTATGTGGTTCCTGAAGCTTCAACTGTTATGTGGTTCCTGAAGCTTCAACTGTTATGTGGTTCCTGAAGATTCAACTGTTATGTGGTTCCTGAAGCTTCAACTGTTATGTGGTTCCTGAAGCTTCAACTGGTATGTGGGCCCTGAAGCTTCAACTGTTATGTTGTTCCTGAAGCTTCAACTATTATGTAGTTCCTGAAGCTTCAACTATTATGTGGTTCCTGAAGCTTCAACTGTTATGTGGTTCCTGAAGCTTCAACTGGTATGTGGGCCCTGAAGCTTCAACTAGTATGTGGGCCCTGAAGCTTCAACTGTTATGTGGTTCCTGAAGCTTCAACTAGTATGTGGGCCCTGAAGCTTCAACTGTTATGTAGTTCCTGAAGCTTCGACTAGTATGTGGGCCCTGAAGCTTCAACTAGTATGTAGGCCCTGAAGCTTCAACTGTTATGTGGTTCCTGAAGCTTCAACTAGTATGTGGGCCCTGAAGCTTCAACTAGTATGTGGGCCCTGAAGCTTCAACTGTTATGTGGTTCCTGAAGCTTTAACTGTTATGTGGTTCCTGAAGCTTCGACTAGTATGTGGGCCCTGAAGCTTCAACTGTTATGTGGTTCCTGAAGCTTCAACTGTTATATGATTCCTGAAGCTTCAACTAGTATGTGGGCCCTGAAGCTTCAACTGTTTTGTGGTTCCTGAAGCTTCAACTGTTATGTGGTTCCTGAAGCATCAACTGTTATGTGGTTCCTGAAGCTTCAACTGTTATGTGGTTCCTGAAGCTTCAACTAGTATGTGGGCCCTGAAGCTTCAACTAGTATGTGGGCCCTGAAGCTTCAACTGTTATGTGGTTCCTGAAGCTTCAACTGTTATGTGGTTCCTGAAGCTTCAACTGTTATGTGGTTCCTGAAGCTTCAACTGTTATGTGGTTCCTGAAGCTTGAACTATTATGTGGTTCCTGAAGCTTCAACTGTTATGTGGTTCCTAAAGCTTCAACTGTTATGTGGTTCCTGAAGCTTCAACTGTTATGTGGTTCCTGAAGCTTCAACTGTTATGTGGTTCCTGAAGCTTCAACTGTTATGTGGTTCCTGAAGCTTCAATTGTTATGTGGTCCTTGAAGCTTCAACTGTTATGTGGTTCCTGAAGCTTCAACTGTTATGTGGTTCCTGAAGCTTCAACTGTTATGTGGTTCCTGAAGCTTCAACTGTTATGTGGTTCCTGAAGCTTGAACTGTTATGGGGGCCCCTGAAGCTTGAACTGTTATGGGAGCCCTGAAGCTTGAACTGTTATGGGAGCCCTGAAGCTTGAACTGTTATGGGAGCCCTAAAGCTTGAACTGTTATGGGGGCCCTGACGTTTGAACTGTTATGGGGGCCCCTGAAGCTTGAACTGTTATGGGAGCCCTGAAGCTTGAACTGTTATGGGAGCCCTGAAGCTTGAACTGTTATGGGAGCCCTGAAGTTTGAACTGTTATGGGAGCTCTGAAGCTTGAACTGTTATGGGAGCCCTGAAGCTTGAACTGTTATGGGGCCCTGAAGCTTGAACTGTTATGGGAGCCCTGAAGCTTGAACTGTTATGGGAGCCCTGAATCTTGAACTGTTATGGTAGCCCTGAAGCTTGAACTGTTATGGTAGCCCTGAAGCTTGAACTGTTATGGAAGCCCTGAAGCTTGAACTGTTATGGGGGCCTTGAAGCTTGAACTGTTATGGTAGCCCTGAAGCTTGAACTGTTATGGGAGCCCTGAAGCTTGAACTGTTATGGTAGCCCTGAAGCTTGAACTGTTATGGTAGCCCTGAAGCTTGAACTGTTATGGGAGCCCTGAAGCTTGAACTGTTATGGGAACCCTGAAGCTTGAACTGTTATGAAAGCCCTGAAGCTTGAACTGTTATGGGAGCCCTGAAGCTTGAACTGTTATGAGGGCCTTGAAGCTTGAACTGTTATGGGAGCCCTGAAGTTTGAACTGTTATGGGAGCCCTGAAGCTTGAACTGTTATGGTAGCCCTGAATCTTGAACTGTTATGGTAGCCATGAAGCTTGAACTGTTATGGGAGCCGTGAAGCTTGAACTGTTATGGTAGCCCTGAAGCTTGAACTGTTATGGGGGCCCTGAAGTTTGAACTGTTATGGTAGCCCTGAAGCTTGAACTGTTATGGTAGCCCTGAAGTTTGAACTGTTATGGTAGCCCTGAAGTTTGAACTGTTATGGTAGCCCTGAAGCTTGAACTGTTATGGTAGCCCTGAAGCTTGAACTGTTATGGTAGCCCTGAAGCTTGAACTGATATGGTAGCCCTGAAGCTTGAACTGTTATGGTAGCCCTGAAGCTTGAACTGTTATGGGAGCCCTCAAGCTTGAACTGTTATGGGAGCCCTGAAGTTTGAACTGTTATGGTAGCCCTGAAGCTTGAACTGTTATGGGAGCCCTGAAGCTTGAACTGTTATGGGAGCCCTGAAGTTTGAACTGTTATGGGGCCCTGAAGCTTGAACTGTTATGGGGGCCCTGAAGCTTGAACTGTTATGGGAGCCCTGAAGCTTGAACTGTTATGGGAGCCCTGAAGTTTGAACTGTTATGGGAGCCCAGAAGTTTGAACTGTTATGGTAGCCCTGAAGCTTGAACTGTTATGGGAGCCCTGAAGCTTGAACTGTTATGGTAGCCCTGAAGCTTGAACTGTTATGGGAGCCCTGAAGCTTGAACTGTTATGGTAGCCCTGAAGCTTGAACTGTTATGGAAGCCCTGAAGCTTGAACTGTTATGGGGGCCTTGAAGCTTGAACTGTTATGGTAGCCCTGAAGCTTGAACTGTTATGGGAGCCCTGAAGCTTGAACTGTTATGGTAGCCCTGAAGCTTGAACTGTTATGGTAGCCCTGAAGCTTGAACTGTTATGGAGCCCTGAAGCTTGAACTGTTATGGGAACCCTGAAGCTTGAACTGTTATGGGAGCCCTGAAGCTTGAACTGTTATGGGAGCCCTGAAGCTTGAACTGTTATGAGGGCCTTGAAGCTTGAACTGTTATGGGAGCCCTGAAGTTTGAACTGTTATGGGAGCCCTGAAGCTTGACCTGTTATGGTAGCCCTGAATCTTGAACTGTTATGGTAGCCATGAAGCTTGAACTGTTATGGGAGCCGTGAAGCTTGAACTGTTATGGTAGCCCTGAAGCTTGAACTGTTATGGGGGCCCTGAAGTTTGAACTGTTATGGTAGCCCTGAAGCTTGAACTGTTATGGTAGCCCTGAAGTTTGAACTGTTATGGTAGCCCTGAAGTTTGAACTGTTATGGTAGCCCTGAAGCTTGAACTGTTATGGTAGCCCTGAAGCTTGAACTGTTATGGTAGCCCTGAAGCTTGAACTGATATGGTAGCCCTGAAGCTTGAACTGTTATGGTAGCCCTGAAGCTTGAACTGTTATGGGAGCCCTCAAGCTTGAACTGTTATGGGAGCCCTGAAGTTTGAACTGTTATGGTAGCCCTGAAGCTTGAACTGTTATGGGAGCCCTGAAGCTTGAACTGTTATGGGAGCCCTGAAGTTTGAACTGTTATGGGGGCCCCTGAAGCTTGAACTGTTATGGGGGCCCCTGAAGCTTGAGCTGTTATGGGAGCCCTGAAGCTTGAACTGTTATGGGAGCCCTGAAGTTTGAACTGTTATGGGAGCCCTGAAGTTTGAACTGTTATGGTAGCCCTGAAGCTTGAACTGTTATGGGAGCCCTGAAGCTTGAACTGTTATGGTAGCCCTGAAGCTTGAACTGTTATGGGAGCCCTGAAGCTTGAACTGTTATGGTAGCCCTGAAGCTTGAACTGTTATGGGAGCCCTGAAGCTTGAACTGTTATGGGAGCCCTGAAGCTTGAACTGTTATGGGAGCCCTGAAGCTTGAACTGTTATGGGAGCCCTGAAGCTTGAACTGTTATGGGAGCCCTGAAGCTTGAACTGTTATGGGAGCCTTGAAGCTTGAACTGTTATGGGAGCCCTGAAGCTTGAACTGTTATGGTAGCCCTGAAGCTTGAACTGTTATGGGAGCCCTGAAGCTTGAACTGATATGTGTTGTAGAGGTGTGAGCTTTGCTCAGACGTCTACAACACAATTGTCATCAAATATTTGTTAAGTTATACCATGAATTAAGGAAAGATCCTGGACTTCACCTTACGAAACAAAGCAAATGGGATAGTAATTATGGACAAGGTAGATTATAGTGGAAAAATAAACATGTTATTAGAAGACTGGGGGGAAACTTACGTGCCTCTTAAAAATCCTTTACTTCACGAATCTAAATATTACACTGCGTATGTATTAGACATTATATTAAATACAAGGTCGATCCTGGAGAGAATGGTATAACTTATGATAACCTCAGAAGTGTGAGGCAGCTTCCTGATAACCATGTTGTTAACACTGTATAATCTTGGTTACACCGAGAGTATCCTTCCAATTTCCTGGACCACTAGTCTCGTGCCTGATACATCCTGATACATTTAGACCAACCTCATTAACTAGACCAACCTCATTAACTAGTTGTCTATGTATAACACTGGAAAGGATGATACATTTACTATACTATATAACAGAAGCAGACACCAACTATACCCTCATCTCTGTGGTTGTTCATAGGGCTGTCCCCGCCGGGTCAACATTTGGAGAAGACCCGGGCCGGACATACCGGCGTACCTACAACAACAACAACAACGTACATCACTTGTACAAACTTGGGGAGTCACTGCCGGGTCGCATGGAGAAGACCCGGGCCAGGACCCGTCCTGGCGAACCTACATGGAAGGAAAGTGCAGAATTATATTACCAATTTTCTCAGTGCACTCTCTTCTACTGGTTTTACCATATTTGTTGATGTAAAATCTGTACTTGATATCGCTTGTAGAACTGGTACATTACATGAACTAACCAAGATGAATATTAGAGGTAACCAAGTCATGGGAATAAAAGGTTATCTATCAAATAGATTATCGTCTATTCTCTACCTAAGCTGTGGAAAAGGACACTTGTGTACAGTCAGGACATTATTAAAAGAAACGTTTCGCCACGTATGGCTTCAGCAGTCCTCTAATAAAGCCACTCATGACGAAACGTTTCTTTAAATAAACTGCTCACAAGCGTCGTTTTGCACAGTTAGTAGCCATCACCAGACCATTTACAACCATCTATTTTCCAAGGTTTTAGAAGCGAAACTAAAGGAATATCCCCACAGGGAGGTGTTCTCAGTCCCATACTACTTAGTATACTAGCTAATACTCCTCTGAATGCTGTATCTACCTCATCTAAGAATATACCTTCACCACAGGTCCTGTCTTCTCAGCCACTCACGTGAGAGGTGAGGTACAACCTTCTCTATACATTCGTGTTCTTTCACTTATGTATCTGCTGAAGAGGATCCCAGAAGGGGCTCGAAATATACCGACCCATTAACCTTCTGAGTTTCTGTTTCCATGTTTGTCATTATTAATCATATAGCTATAAAATATACTGATGACATTAGGGCAACGTTTAGTGTAAAAAAGACCCTTAAAGGAAGGACTTTACCGCTTCCCCATTAATAATAATAATAATAATAATAATAATAATAATCATAATAGCGACACTATCATGGTTAATTTTGGCGACTCCTGTTGGAAGCAATGAAGGTCTGGGTGTTCCTACACTATACACAGTGTAACTGGGTATATTTTACAACTACCCCCACCCCCAACATCATCACAACCACCAACATCACTCATATATCCGGACCTGCCCAAATACCGCCTAACTGGCAACTAATTTTGCACAAACCGGACGTCATTAATGAAAAAACGGGACGCTATGTTTAAGACGGCCACTGAGGAAAAAACAGTGATAAATGTTGAGTCATGAAGGAGTGGCCAGGATGATGTGTAGTTTTTATGTTGTTCCCTCTTATGTTGTACCAACAACAGGACTCTGCTTTGTTTCCACTCTTATGTTGTACCAGCAACAGGACTCTGCTTTGCTGCTACCCTTATGTTGTACCAACAACAGGACTCTGCTGTTAGTTACCATTTTGTCCTAGGCACATGTCGATTAGACACTAGGCCTGTTGTATATATGTGTGTGTGTGTGTGTGTGTAACGAAACACTTCGAAATGTTTCGGCCCCGCCGGGAATTGAACCCGGGCCCTCCGTGCGTGAAGCAAGAGCGCTAGCCACCATGCCATCGGGGCGTGTAAAGTGTCTGTGCTGCTACCCTTATGTTGTGCCAACAACAGGACTCTGCTGAGCTTCTCTTCTTATATTGTTCCAACACCAGAGAACTGTCAGAGCCTTCCCCGTTCGTTTAGTTAGCAGAGGTGTAAAATTATCATGATGGTGCAATAGGCTAGTTTCTCTTGATAAATCATAGAGTCTGCATCTGAGGTGGGACTCTACTGAAAATGTCAGGGCGTTGAAGATGTCAAAAGTGAGTTTTGCATGTCCTCACTTTAAATCTATGGTTAACTGCTAAATCCACTCGGTGAGGTTCCAGGCGTTTTTTCATGTTTGGGTATCTGTTTGTGAGTCATGTGTGGCTATTCGTAAACTACTAAACTTTTGCCAGTATTTTCCTACGCCTGACAGTGATGGGAAGAAGATAGACCGGAATTCAATTGTGGGTTAATGGCAAACAATTTGTTGTTCTCTAACTCAGACCAGTGTTGTTGTCAGAAGTTCTGGTGTCTCGGGAAGTAAAAACACTGGTAGGAGATAATCTTTTCTTAACATAACGTTTTGCCCAATAATAATAATAATAATAATAATAATAATAATAATAATAATAATAATAATAATAATAATAATATCTATATTTCTACAAGTACATGTACAAGGTATACAGACCATAGCTGACATCAATGACGTACTACTATATCTGGAGAGGGTTCCGGGGGTCAACTATATAGAAAGCCGCTTGTTATGCAGATCATTGCGGGCAAATTAGGTCAGTTTTGTCCCAGGATGCGACCCACACCAGTCCACTAACACCCAGGTACCCATTTTACTGATGGGTGAACATAGACAACCAGTGTAAGGAAACACGCTCAATGTTTCTACTCTCGCTGGGAATCGAACCTGACCCTATGGGAATGAATAAAAACATGGCCTTATAGACAAACGAGTACCATGAGGACAGACTAGGAGAAAAACGGGTCACTTTTTGAGGTCGTGAATTTGTGAGATCAAGTCTAGGTGAGGACAGGTGCTAATGAGATTAGTGGGTTTGGCTAAGGTGACAAGTTCATTATGTTTATTATATGATCACAGAATGGGTATGGCTCGAACCCATGGTAGTGTATTATATGAATCATGAACGATATGGACAATAGGTTCAGCCACCATGTTTTGCTCAGTTGTGTGTCTGAATGTCTGGGCCGGTGTACCCAATGTAGAATTTATCACATGCACCACATGGTATGTTCTACACTTGTTGTGCAAAATAGTTCTGGGTTTAGAGTTCCCGTGATCTTTTTGATAGATTTGACGGTAAGGACTGCTGCATCCAGTTGTTTTGTTTTGAGAATCAAAGTGATCGTGATGGCAGCTTGCCCAGTGGGAAGGTCCACACGTCTACTGATGTTGCTATCTTCTTTGAGGTAAAAATAAACACAAATGAAGTATGTGATCCTTCATTGACTACGTTTCGCCCACATAGTGGGCTTTATCAAGTCACAAACAGGATCACATTATACTGCATTTATCTTTATTTTTCCATCGTGTCGGTATTTAATACCTTTTATTTTCTTTGAGTGTTGTGTGTAAGGAACACTGTGTGTGAGGAACACTGTGTGTCTGCAACACTGTGTGTCTGCAACACTGTGTGTCTGCAACACTGTGTGTCTGGAACACTGTGTGTCTGCAACACTGTGTGTCTGCAACACTGTGTGTCTGCAACACTGTGTGTCTACAGGATGGATAATGTCCAGTGAGAATTTGAGGTTTATCAAGACGTTCTCAATGTCTTCTTGTTCTTCTGGAAGATATTTTTAACTGCGGATTCGGAGGAAGAAACTTTCAACTTGGTTTGAGGTCGTAAGTAAGTTTATTCAGGTATACACAAATACATTTACATATATTATCATACATAGCAGCATATGTGTAGAGAACCTGGGATAACCCAAAAAAGTCAGAGTGACTTATTTCCATTGGGTCCTTTTAATACCTTCTTATTATACTATAAAGGAGATAATATCTTATTATTATACTATAAAGGAGATAATATCTTATTATTATACTATAAAGGAGATAATATCTTATTATTATACTATAAAGGAGATAATATCTTATTATTATACTATAAAGGAGATAATATCTTATTATTATACTATAAAGGATATATACTAGGAATAAGGTAAAAAGAGTTATTTACATATACATGTGTGTTAGCTAAAAAAATAAAAAATCATTCTCCTCCCTTTCTATCGCTACATTCATTAGGTACCTTTTGGTTCTCTTCTTGAACTGGCTCATGCTATGACTGGCTTTGACATGTGCAGGCAGTCTGTTCCATTCCTTTATTGCTGTACAATAAAAGGTGTTTGAAGCCTGGCCACTGACTGTGGGTACTACAAAGTTGTGCTCTCTCCCCCTAGTACTATGACTGCTTTGGTTCCCAGCCTTGACAAAATTGGCAGCAAGATATTCCGGACACTGTTTGTGAGCAATTTTATAAACTTGATTTAACTTCAGTTGTTTTACTCTGTCTTCAATATTCAGCATATCCAATTGTTGTAATTCATCCTGGCCTACATGTTCTCTTGGTCCCAGGTCCAGGATGAATCTTATTCTTTTGTTCTGTGTGATTTGCAGTTTATCTTTCAGTTTTTTTTGTCAAGGCAGAGTACCATGAAGAGCAAGCGTAGTCCATATGACATTGTATAAGGGCAAGACATAGGGTCCTGCGAGCCTCAGTAGGTAGACACTGTGCTTGTCTGTAGAGGAACTTCAGTCTGGCATTCGCTTTCTTTACTACACTGTTCCCTATCAATTCTCCTGACATGCATGGGTCAAAGGGGATTCCCAGATATTTTACTGAGGAAACTGAAGTGATGGATTCCCCATTACACTGGACATTAAAATTATTTACCCTGCTCAGTTTATATTTCGTGCCAAAGAGTATGGCTTCTGTTTTCCCGAGGTGTAACGATAGTTTGTTGTCTACTAACCATTTGCTGCAGGACTCCAGTTCCGTGTTATTACATTAGCTATATCTTGTGGGTCTTTACCTGACACTAACAGAGCACTGTCATCCGCATACAGTAGGAGTTTGCACTTGACACTGATGGGCATATCATTTACATAACACAGGAATAATAAGGGACCCAGAATACTACCTTGGGGAACTCCACATGCTATCGGCAGGGGTTCTGATTCTGTTTTGTTGGTTTCGACAATTTGTTTCCTGTTAAGATAGGATTTAAACCAGTCTACGGAACGTATGCCGATAGTTTGAAGTTTCTTACATAATATATTGTAGTTGACAGTATCGAAGGCCTTTTGCAAGTCTAAGGTTACCATTCCTATGAGGCTCCATATCGACATTTCAGTTCTCATGTAATTAAGGAGGTGTCGGTTGAGTAAGATCTTTTAACAACTTGATAGTACACCGCCCTCTCTAGAATTTTGGATATTACACTGAGTATACTAACAGGCCTATAGTTACTGACATCAGACCTACTATTTTTCTTGAAGACAGGAGTAACTCTGGCCTCATTGAACCCCTCTGGTACGGTATTAGTGGTGATGAACAAATTTATTATGTGAGCAATGGGGATTGGCGATTCAGAGGCACCATCTTTTAGGAACTTAGACGGGATGTTATCCAGTGGATAACGCGTTGGTCTGGAGTTTTGAGACTCTCTGATCGCGGGTTCAAGCCCCGCCCGTGGTATGGTTTGTTTGCAATCGTGTCACTACGATTTTGTGAGTCAAAACAGTGTAGTCTCAGGGTTCACAATCTATCTTCGTATTAAAGATTCCTTATACATTGAATAAATTTTCTTTCATCCATGTATATCCATTCTGTTGTATGGATATCAGAACTAAGTTCTTAATAGATTACTGGGATTTATATCAAGAAGTGTTAGCAACAGAATTCCAGAGGTTATATTACAGCTTTATACATCATTAGTAAGGCCTCACCTACATTACGCAGCTCAGTTCTGGTCTCCATATTACAGAATGGACATAAATTCGTTAGAAAACATTCAGCGTAGAATGACTAAATTAATACATAGCATTAGAAATCTTTCTTACGAAGAAATATTGAAGACCCTTAAATTACATTCACTTGTAAGACGTAGAATGAGGGGAGACATGATCGAGGTATACAAGTGGAAAATGGGTATTAACAAAGGGGATATAAATAAGGTCTTGAGGGTATCTCTCCAAGAGAGAACCCGCAATAATGGATTCAAGTTAGATAAGTTTAGATTTAGAAAGGATATAGGAAAGTATTGGTTTGGAAATAGGGTAGTTGATGAGTGGAACAGTCTGCCTAGTAGGGTTATTGAAGCAAGGACCTTGGGTAGTTTTAAATTTAGGTTGGATAAATTCATGAGTGAAAGGGGTTGGATTTGAGTGGGAATTGCACATGAGTAAATAAAATTATCAAAGCTTATTTCTTGGGTAGCATTGAAAATTAGGTTGAACAAATATTCTGTTAGTGGGATGGAATGTGAAGGACCTGCCTAGTATGGGCCAACAGGCCTGCTGCAGTGTTCCTCCTTTCTTATGTTCTTATGTTCTTATGTATAATCTAAGCAAGTCTTTATTTATGTATACAACTGTAGAATATTATTCAGCCTCCTCTTACTCTTCTTGTTGTATAACCAAGCAGCTTAGGCACTGTTGTCTTAGCTTCAGATTTCTGTATATCATTCCTCCCAAGAATTTTGCATATTCTGTATTATCATATTGTTTAGTTTATAAGTGGCAAGGTTATTTTTTCAGTCCCCAGGGTCAGCACCTCGCATTTTTTACAAAGAACTGTATCAGCATTCTAAACCACAACTGTATATTGTTAAGCTGGAAGATCTACAATGTATTTAGTTGAATATATTGTCCAGCTTGGAAATCAACAGTGTCTTCTGTTGAATATATTGTCCAAATGGAAGATCAACAGTGTCTTCTGTTGAATATATTAAATGGTCTATTATCGTCAACAAATATAATGGCTGACAAGGACACACGATTACGTTCAGCACTTTATTTAGATAATATTTAGCTTGGAGACTAAGCTTGGAGACTAAGCTTGGAGACTAAGCTTGGAGACTAAGCTTGGATGTGTCTTGTTAAACAAGCTTGTAGTATTTTATAATTCTTATGTTCAAAGTGACTCACGTTGCTTGTCATTACCTCTTCAAGGTCGTTAATGTAAATTATAAACAGAAGGAGACCCACATCCCACAGGTGATCCTTGAGGAACGCTGTGGCATGCCAAGAGTATGTCACACTCCCATATAGGCTGCCTCCCAACCAGTGAACTACACACTGTGATTCTTGGTATAACTCTCCACCACACACTGTGACTCTTGGTATAACTCTCCACCACACACTGTGACTCTTGGTATAACTCTCCACCACACACTGTGACTCTTGGTATAACTCTCTACCACACACTGTGACTCTTGGTATAACTCTCTACCACACACTGACTCTTGGTATAACTCTCCACCACACACTGTGACTCTTGGTATAACTCTCTACCACACACTGTGACTCTTGGTATAACTCTCTACCACACACTGACTCTTGGTATAACTCTCCACCACACACTGTGACTCTTGGTATAACTCTCTACCACACACTGACTCTTGGTATAACTCTCCACCACACACTGACTCTTGGTATAACTCTCTACCACACACTGACTCTTGGTATAACTCTCCACCACACACTGTGACTCTTGGTATAACTCTCCACCACACTGACTCTTGGTATAACTCTCACCACTGACTGTATAACTCTCACCCCACTGTGACTCTTGGTATAACTCCCACACACTGACTCTGTATAACTCTCACCCCACACTGTGACTCTTGGTATAACTCTCCACCACACTGACTCTTGGTATAACTCTCCACCACACACTGTGACACTTGGTATAACTCTCCACCACACACTGTGACTCTTGGTATAACTCTCCACCACACACTGTGACTCTTGGTATAACTCTCCACCACACACTGTGACTCTTGGTATAACTCTCCACTACACACTGACTCTTGGTATAACTTTCTACCACACACTGTGACTCTTGGTATAACTCTCCACCACACACTGTGACTCTTGGTATAACTCTCCACCACACACTGTGACTCTTGGTATAACTCTCCACTACACACTGACTCTTGGTATAACTCTCTACCACACACTGTGACTCTTGGTATAACTCTCCACCACACACTGTGACTCTTGGTATAACTCTCCACCACACACTGACTCTTGGTATAACTCTCCACCACACTGACTCTTGGTATAACTCTCCACCACACACTGTGACTCTTGGTATAACTCTCCACCACACTGACTCTTGGTATAACTCTCCACCACACACTGTGACTCTTGGTATAACTCTCCACCATACACTGTGACTCTTTGTATAACTCTCTACCACACACTGTGACTCTTGGTATAACTCTCCACCACACACTGTGACTCTTGGTATAACTCTCTACCACACACTGTGACTCTTGGTATAACTCTCCACCACACACTGTGACTCTTGGTATAACTCTCCACCACACACTGACTCTTGGTATAACTCTCCACCCCACTGACTCTTGGTATAACTTTCCACCACACACTGTGACTCTTGGTATAACTCTCCACCACACTTGACTCTTGGTATAACGCTCCACCACACACTGTGACTCTTGGTATAACTCTCACCACACTGACTCTTGGTATAACTCTACCACACACTGTGACTCTTGGTATAACTCTCCACCACACACTGTGACTCTTGGTATAACTCTCCACCACACACTGACTCTTGGTATAACTCTCCACCACACTGACTCTTGGTATAACTCTCCACCACACACTGTGACTCTTGGTATAACTCTCCACCACACTGACTCTTGGTATAACTCTCCACCACACACTGTGACTCTTGGTATAACTCTCCACCATACACTGTGACTCTTGGTATAACTCTCTACCACACACTGTGACTCTTAGTATAACTCTCCACCACACACTGTGACTCTTGGTATAACTCTCTACCACACACTGTGACTCTTGGTATAACTCTCCACCACACACTGTGAATCTTGGTATAACTCTCCACCACACTGACTCTTGGTATAACTCTCCACCACACACTGTGACTCTTGGTATAACTCTCCACCACACTGACTCTTGGTATAACTCTCCACCACACACTGTGACTCTTGGTATAACTCTCTACCACACACTGTGACTCTTGGTATAACTCTCCACCACACACTGTGACTCTTGGTATAACTCTCTACCACACACTGTGACTCTTGGTATAACTCTCCACCACACACTGTGACTCTTGGTATAACTCTCCACCACACACTGTGACTCTTGGTATAACTCTCCACCATACACTGTGACTCTTGGTATAACTCTCCACCACACACTGACTCTTGGTATAACTCTCCACCACACACTGACTCTTGGTATAACTCTCCACCACACACTGTGACTCTTGGTATAACTCTCCACCACACACTGACTCTTGGTATAACTCTCCACCACACACTGACTCTTGGTATAACTCTCCACCACACACTGTGACTCTTGGTATAACTCTCCACCACACACTGACTCTTGGTATAACTCTCCACCACACTGACTCTTGGTATAACTCTCCACCACACACTGTGACTCTTGGTATAACTCTCCACCACACACTGTGACTCTTGGTATAACTCTCCACCACACACTGACTCTTGGTATAACTCTCCACCACACTGACTCTTGGTATAACTCTCCACCACACACTGTGACTCTTGGTATAACTCTCCACCACACACTGTGACTCTTGGTATAACTCTCCACCACACACTGTGACTCTTGGTATAACTCTCCACCACACACTGTGACTCTTGGTATAACTCTCCACCACACACTGTGACTCTTTGTATAACTCTCCACCACACACTGTGACTCTTGGTATAACTTTCCACCACTGTGACTTTATAACTCACACACTGTGACTTTTGGTATAACTCTCCACCACACACTGTGACTCTTGGTATAACTCTCCACCACACACTGTGACTCTTGGTATAACTCTCCACCACACACTGTGACTCTTGGTATAACTCTCCACCACACACTGTGACTTTGGTATAACTCTCCACCACACACTGTGACTCTTGGTATAACTCTCCACCACACACTGTGACTTTTGATATAACTCTCCACCACACACTACTTTTAAGACTATCACATGCAGCATTCTCCACCTGACTGTACCCTATATATATCTCCATGTTGCTCATTTTCCAGGTAGATCTGTCTGTGACTTGATAAAGTCCACTGCTGTGGGCGAAACGTTGTCAATAAAGGATCACATTATACTGCTTATGTGTTTATATTTCCATTGTGTCGGTATTTTATACCATTTATTTCCATCTCCACCACACACTGGCCAACAAGTACATAAAACACAACAGAAAATCACATCTTATGTACAATATACTTAATGGTTATAATCATAACCATAATTTTCAAAGAGGTGGATTGGTAAGCCAGCGGAAGGCCTCGGTCAGATGACCAAAAGTTGCAGCTGTGGGTCATTATATGACTAAGACCCGCGTCAGGACAAACATTATAACTGCATTTTATGTAGCATATATAGGAGGTAACGTGCTGTCGGAGTCTGAGAATCAAAGCATCTTCGCTGATGACACCATAATTATGATGGCAGAGGCGTCCAGCGAGGGTAACAATGGAAGTGGGCTGGGCAAATATTTTTGTTAGTGGGTTTGGGTTTGAGAAGGACCTGCCTAATATGAGCCAGTAGGCCTACTTCGGTGTTCCTCCTTTCTTATGTTAGCTCTCTCATTAGATGGAAGGTATAACAACAACAATATAATTTGCTTTATCTTGGCTCACTACCACACAAAGTTTACTGAAGTCTAAGTTTGTTTGGTAAGAGAAGCCTCTTGTGAGTCCATGTTTCCATTATATGTTCACCAAAGTGGCTATTACAGATTGAAATCATTTCCCCACTATGGTAGGGACTTACCTCCCTCCCACAAATTAAATTTTCTTCAATAAATCAGCTTGTTTGATAACGTTTGAAAAAATAGCTTTGAAAACCGACAAGTTGTTTATAATGAAGATACCCAAGTGTTGCTTCATAACTATATATCTAGTGATTCACTTAATGCTTTCCTCAGGTCCTCAAAAATTATTCAATACGATTTCATTTGCATCTTATGTAAAGAATGACGGGAAATAATTATTAAAGATGAACACATTGCTTTCTCTTTACCAGTAAGTTGTCTGGAGTTAGATAAACTTAACTTCTCCCTTAGGCTTGTCCCATATTCTTGGAAGAAACACTTCGAATATGTAGGTAAGTGTGTGAGATACAGAAATATTGGTAAGGCGGTACCAATATGTAGGTAAGTGTGTGAGATAAAGAAATATTGGTAAGGCGGTACCAAGTTCTTTCCAACAACTCTGGTCAAAAACGTCTACAAAATCTCCAACAGTAAGAAATAATAAAGGCACAATACCGTGACTGGAACAATACCGTGACTGGAACAATACCGTGACTGGAACAATACCGTGACTGGAACAATACCGTGACTGGAACAATACCGTGACTGGAACAATACCGTGACTGGAACAATACCGTGACTGGCACAATACCGTGACTGGAACAATACCGTGACTGGAACAATACACAAATAACCCTCACACTGAAGAACGGTCCTCTTGGACCCATGAACTAACCACAAATAACTCGCACATTCTATGTGAGGGTAATTTGTATGACCATAGAAACAACAGCAACATAACCTCTGCAGAAGTGTATATCTTCCCATGTAACAACTGTGACAAACTCTACAAAGGTGAAACATCGAGACACCTCCACATTTGCGAAGACCAGTAGAACAAGCAATCTTACAAAATGACTTAGCATTAACTGCATTTCCTACATTCACTTGATACATAGGACTGGTACGCTACTAATTACCAGAGAGATATAAACCTTCAATTAGTTTCTAGTTTTAAAAGTCACAGTATGTAGTGGAGAGTTAATACCAGTAGTCACAGCAATCACTGTCTTACTATCTTACTGTCTTACTATCCCATAAACCACAACTAATGTTGTGGTTTATGTTGTTGGAGACAACATAAACCACAACATTAGTTTCTACAAGTTAACTAAATCCCTTGCCAGAAAACTTGGATGTTTGTGTACGGATGAGAGGTGACGCACTCAGTTGTTCTTCACCTCAGCACTGTGTAAGTGCTCTTACGTGATCTCTAAATTATTTACCAGTATTTCGTCGTCACAGCCAGAGCAAGCAGGTTATTTCCTGAAGTTGTGTTACAAACTGCTCTAAAACAATCCTGACCAACCTCCAGGAAGTCATTATACACTAGACTCCCACTCAAATAATTCCAGTTAAGAATCTCATGTCTCGAAGCCTTGTGAAGTGAGAAGGGATGGATTTGAGAAGGACCTGCCCCCTCAGTGATTACATTCTTACTTCTACTTATAGGATCCGCCTCTCCTGTCGTCAAGATTATCTGCTCCTCACCTTATGGAGCAAAGCTCTTCTCCAGGCTGAGGGACTGACCACCTCAAAACTACGTCTTCAAGGGTGATGGCCTGATTAAATCGTCTTTACATTTCTACTGCTTCTGCTGCGTCGTCTGTACTCGACTGAAGAAGCCTACAGTGTAGGTGAAACACTTCAGAATAAAGATATTTAACTGTTGCACAACAAAGGCGGCAGTAAAGCAATAGCAAGGAACTACAGACCAACAGCGCTAACATCCCATATCATAAAAATCTTTGAAAGGGTTCTAAGAAGCAAGATCGCCACTCATCTTGATAACCATCAATTACACAACCCAGGGCAGCATGGGTTTAGAGCAGGTCGCTCCTGTCTGTCCCAACTACTGGACCACTATGACAAGGTCCTGGATGCTCTAGAGGACAAACAGAATGCAGATGTTATATACACAGATTTTGCAAAAGCCTTTGACAAGTGTGACCATGGTGTGATAGCACACAAAATGCGTGATAAAGGAATAACAGGAAAAGTTGGTAGATGGATCTATAATTTCCTAACAAGTAGAACACAAAGAGTAGTAGTCAACAGAGTAAATTCTGAGGCAGCTAATGTGAAAAGCTCTTTTCCACAAGGCACAGTACTTGCTCCCATCCTATTCCTCATCCTCATATCGGACATAGACAGGGATATAAGCCACAGTGCTGTGTCTTCCTTTGCAGATGACACCCGAATCTGTATGACAGTGTCCACCGTTGAAGACACTGCAAGACTCCAAGCAGACATAAACCAAATCTTTAAATGGGCTGCAGAAAACAATATGAAGTTCAATGATGAGAAATTTCAATTACTCAGATACGGAAATCGTGAGGAAATTAAAATCTCATCGGAGTACAAAACTAATTCCAACCACACAATAGAGCGAAAAACTAATGTCAAAGACCTGGGAGTGATCATGACAGAGGATCTCACCTTCAAGGACCATAACACTGTAGCAATCGCATCTGCTAGAAAAATGACAGAATGGATAATGAGAACCTTCAAAACCAGGGATGCCAAGCCCATGATGACACTTTTCAGGTCGCTTGTTCTATCTAGGCTGGAATATTGATGCACACTAACTGCACCTTTCAAGGCAGGTGAAATTGCTGACCTAGAAAATGTGCAGAGAACCTTCATGGCACGCATAACTGCGATAAACCACCTCAATTACTGGGAACGCTTGAAGTTCCTAAACCTGTATTCCCTAGAACGCAGGCGGGAGAGATACATTATTATATACACTTGGAAAATCCTAGAGGGATTAGTACCAAACTTGCACACGAGAGTCACTCCCTACGAAAGTAAAAGACTCGGCAGACGATGTAACATCCCCCCAATGAAAAGCAGGGATGCCACTAGCACGTTGAGAGACAACACAATAAGTGTCAGGGGCCCAAGACTGTTCAACTGCCTCCCAGCATACATAAGGGGGATTACCAATAGACCCCTGGCTGTCTTCAAGCAGGCACTGGACAGGCATCTAAAGTCGGTACCTGACCAGCCAGGCTGTGGTTCGTACGTTGGACTGCGGGCGGCCAGCAGTAACAGCCTGGTTGATCAGGCTCTGATCCACCATGAAGCCTGGTCACAGACCGGGCCGCAGGGGCGTTGACCCCTGGAACTCTCTCGAACAATAAGATATTTAACTGTTGTACAACAAAGGCGGCAGTAAAGCAATAGCAAAGAACTCTCCAGGTAAACTCCATGTATCAACTTGAAACCTTAACAATTTCGTGCCAAAGAAGTCTACCTTGGTTGCTTGCTAAGTTCAAGGTCTCCATATATCACATCTAAAATCTGCTTTTCGTGTCCATCATGAAAGTGCTACTAGATAGATTCTGTTTAGTTGCAATTTATGTATATGTAACGATGTGACTGAGTGGTTTAAGGCGTCAGGACGTCGCCCACTGCATTAATGGTAAACTGGTGACCTGGTCTCGAGTCCTGGCTGGTTATATTTCTTGGTGTATACTCTCGCTTGCTTTCAAAAGGTATATCTTGTTTGATGCAGCAGATAAAGATTTTTTCCACACATACAACCACTCGACAATGTTGTCTCCATCACTGTGGGGATAATTTAAGCTTTTCTATACAGTAGGACCCCCGTATCTGCGGGGTATAAGTTCCTATACCTACCGTGGATACCCGAAACCGCGGACAGTAGTGAACCTTATATATAAGTCATTTTTCGTTTACATACATAACTATGATGAAGTTTAATTGATAAATTACGCACAATAAGTGGAGAATTATCAGTTTTTCAATGATGGGAAGCACTTCAGGGCTTCTCTTAGTCTTTGAAGAACTTGCACTTTTTGGGCCATTATTAAGCAAAATTAAGGGTTATTTTTGGGCCACAGTAAACAGTGGATAACGGAAACCAAATCCGCGGATACGGCGGTCCTCTTGTACAACTTTCCACAAACAACTACCGACAATTCAAATAAACTGTCTCAGTCATTGCTATAATATCCACATTTCCTATTAATGGAAGCAATTTTCCTTTCCTTATTTTATGGCAGTGTTACGTAGTTTTCAAAATAATATTAATATATTTATGTCTACAAGTACATGTACAAGGTATACAGACCATAGCTGACATCAATGACTTACTACTATATAGAAAGCCGCTTGTTATGCTGAGCATTTCCCGCAAATTAGGTCAGTTTTGTCCCAGGATACGACCCACACCAATCCACTAACTCCCAGGTACCTATTTTACTGATGGGTTAACATAGACAACCGGTGTAAACACGCCCAATGTTTCTACCCTTGTTGGGAATCGAACCCGAACCCTTGCCGTGTGAAGCGAGAGCTTTAGCCACCAGGCCACGGGGCAAATTTTGTTTCCATCTTCCCTACGATCATCGTTGATTGTCTTGTTTCCTGACGAACCTAACCTAACCTGACCTGACCTGACCTAACCTAACCTGACTTGACCTGACCTAACCTAATCTGACCTGACATAACCTGACCTGACCTAACCAAACCTAACCTTACCTTACCTAACCTTACCTAAACTAACCTAACCTGACCTGACCTAACCTAACCTAACCTTACCTAACCAAACCTAACCTAACCTAACCTTACCTAAACTAACCTAACCTAACCTAACCTGATCTAACCTAACCTTACCTAACCTAACCTTACCTAACCTGACCTGACCTAACCTAACCTGACCTGACCTGACCTAACCTAACCTAACATGACCTGACCTAACCTGACCTAACCTGACCTGACCTAACCTAACCTGACCTAACTTAACCTTAGCTAACCTAACCTAACCTAACCTTACCTAAACTAACCTAACCTAACCTAACCTGACCTAACCTAACCTTACCTAACCTAACCTAACCTGACCTAACCTAACCTGACCTGACCTAACCTAAACTAACCTAACCTAAACTAACCTAACCTAAACTAACCTAACCTAACTAACCTAACCTAACCTAAACTAACCTAACTCACGAAATCGTAATGACACAATTGCAAACAAACCATACCACGGGTGGGGTTCGAACCCGCGGTCAGAGAGTCTCAAAACTCCAGACCGTCGCGTAAGCCACTGGGCCAGCTAGCTTCAATAAGATTCATCCAACTAGGTATATTTCTACACCATAGGAAGGATAGCATAGTCCACCTGGAGTCTTGCGGTGTCTTCAAGGGATTCAAGGAAACCAATTAGCTGGACTTGAGTCCTGGAGATGGGAAGTACAGTGCCGGCACTCTGAAGGAGGGGTGAAGATATGTTGCAGTTTTTTAACTGTAGTGTAAGCGCGCCTCTAGCAAGACAGTGATGGAGTGAATGATGATAAAAGTGTTTCTTCTTTTTCGGGTCACCGTGCCTTGGTGGGAAACAACCGATGTGTTAAAAAAAATAATAAAAAATATGGAATACGTAGCAAAGAGGTCGAAAATAACCGGAAAACGTCTAAGTCCTGACGAGTATTACTTGAAGCAAGAACGTGGTGCTTTGTGAGCCTTATTAGGGCCAGATTAGTCTGGCCAATGTATTCGCCCAAGATCTTATTAATGGTTGTGTTAGTGGTGGTTATTTAGTGACCTTCAGGGTGAAGGAGGGTGTTATTATCATTAAAATTGTTGTTTACATCGTACTTGGTGGCAAACCATGGTGCGGGTTGGGTTTGAACTCACGGTAAGTGAATCGTAAAACTCCAGGCCAGTGTGTAAGCCACTGGGCCAGCTGGCTACAATAAGAGTCATCCAACTAGGTATATTAGGGAGGTTAGCATGGGCCACCCCTGTGACCACAAATGAAAGTTTTTACAGATGAATCCCCCGCCAGCATGGCCGTGGCGAACTCTAACTCAAGTCCCCTCCAAGCCAGCAGGCCGAGTGGCTTACGCACTGGCCTGGAATTCTAGGACTCGCTCGCCATGCGTTCCAACCGCACGGCTTCATATAAACAAGTGAGGTTTCAAGCCAAGCTGGAAGGCTAGACGCCAAGCGGATAAAACACACATAAACCACAGTAAATATCAATGTATTTCTCGCTCAATGGAAGCTTGATCAAGCTAATAAAGTTTCCCTTGAGGAAAAATGCCATAATACAAGCTTGAGTTGTACGTGTGTTGTCATGGGAGAGCAGCCACAATGTAAGCTTACAGTTACAACAAAGGTTTTACCCTTCAACCTGGAAACTCGGGTCGTGTGGGTCACTGTGTCTTACACTAAATGATGACACACATGACTGACACCTTGTATAGTGAGGTAAGGTGTATATACACCGACAGTTGTATATCTCTCAATGTATATACACCAAGAAGTCCCGTAGCTCGATTGGTAGCGCACTCAGTTCACACACTGAAGTCCTGGAGTCGATCCCCGGTACGTGTGAAAAATTAGGACGTGTTTCCTTAAGACACCTGCTGTTCATTTTTACTTATCAATAAAATAGGTACCTGGGTGTTAGTGGACTGGTGTGGGTCGCATCCTGGGACAAAACTGACCTAATTTACAGAAAATGCTCAGCATAACAAGCGGCTTTCTATATAGTAGTATATCATTGATGTCAGCTATGGTCTGTATACCTTGTACATGTACTTGTAGAAATAAAGATATTATTATTATTATTTATTACTATTATTATTAAGAGGGGCATAGCTATACAGTGGTATACATATCTCAGCATATAAACACCGAGATGTGTATTTATTTATACAGGAACACTGTGGGTTAATGGAGTATGGTTGCACCCTGGGTACTGTCACTTCCACTCTTACACTCATCAATTATACTCAGAGTTCTTTTTTATAAGGATTCTATTCCACACTAGACTTTGAATACATTATTAGTAGTAGTAGTAGTAGTAGTAGTAGTAGTAGTAGTAGTAGAAGTAGTAATAGTAGTAGTACTAATAGTAATATTAATAGTAGTACTAGTAATAGCAATAAAAATAATAATAATAATAATATCTTTATTTCTAACAGTACATGTACAAGGTATACAGACCATAGCTGACATAGCCTCTTGTTATGCTGAGCATTTCCCGCATATTAGGTCAGTGTCCCAGGATGCGACCCACACCAGTCCACTAACACCCAGGTACCCATTTTACTGATGGGTGAACATAGACAACCGGTATAAAGAAATACGCCCAATGTTTATACCCTCGCTGGGAATCGAACCCGGACACTCAGCGTAAGAAGCGAGAGTTTTAGCCACCAGGCCACTGAGCAGTAATAATAGTAGTAGTAGTAATAGTATTGGTAATAATAGTAGTATTTCTGGTTTCCCCCAAGAATATCATACATAACATCATCCTGGTGAATGATTAAGGTGAACTTGTCAAGGCTGGTACAGTGTAACATGAAGGCTGACACAACTATACACTGACTCAGGTGGTACAGTGTAACATGAAGGCTGACACAACTATACACTGACTCAGATGGTACAGTGTAACATGAAGGCTGACACAACTATACACTGACGCTGGTGGTACAGTATAACATGAAGGCTGACACAACTATACACTGACGCTGGTGGTACAGTGTAACATGAAGGTTGACACAACTATACACTGACGCAGGTGGTACAGTGTAACATGAAGGTTGACACAACTATACACTGACGCTGGTGGTACAGTGTAAGATGAAGGCTGACACAACTATACACTGACGCTGGTGGTACAGTGTAACATGAAGGCTGACACAACTATACACTGACGCAGGTGGTACAGTGTAACATGAAGGCTGACAACTTACACTGACGCGGTGGTACAGTGTAACATGACGGCTGACACAACTATACACTGACGCAGGTGGTACAGTGTAACATGAAGGTTGACACAACTATACACTGACGCAGGTGATACAGTGTAACATGAAGGCTGACACAACTATACACTGACGCAGGTGGTACAGTGTAACATGAAGGCTGACACAACTATACACTGACGCTGGTGGTACAGTGTAACATGAAGGTTGACACAACTATACACTGACGCTGGTGGTACAGTGTAACATGAAGGTTGACACAACTATACACTGACGCTGGTGGTACAGTGTAACATGAAGGCTGACACAACTATACACTGACTCAGGTGGTACAGTGTAACATGAAGGTTGACACAACTATACACTGACGCTGGTGGTACAGTGTAACATGAAGGTTGACACAACTATACACTGACGCTGATGGTACAGTGTAACATGAAGGTTGACACAACTATACACTGACGCTGGTGGTACAGTGTAACATGAAGGCTGACACAACTATACACTGACGCAGGTGGTACAATGTAACATGAAGGCTGACACAACTATACACTGACGCTGGTGGTACAGTGTAACATGAAGGCTGACACAACTATACACTGACGCTGGTGGTACAGTGTAACATGAAGGCTGACACAACTATACACTGACGCTGGTGGTACAGTGTAACATGAAGGCTGACACAACTATACACTGACGCTGGTGGTACAGTGTAACATGAAGGCTGACACAACTATACACTGACGCTGGTGGTACAGTGTAACATGACGGCTGACACAACTATACACTGACGCTGGTGGTACAGTGTAACATGAAGGCTGACACAACTATACACTGACGCAGGTGGTACAGTGTAACATGAAGGCTGACACAACTATACACTGACTCAGGTGGTACAGTGTAACATGAAGGCTGACACAACTATACACTGACGCTGGTGGTACAGTGTAACATGAAGGCTGACACAACTATACACTGACGCTGGTGGTACAGTGTAACATGAAGGCTGACACAACTATACACTGACGCTGGTGGTACAGTGTAACATGAAGGCTGACACAACTATACACTGACGCTGGTGGTACAGTGTAACATGAAGGTTGACACAACTATACACTGACGCAGGTGGTACAGTGTAACATGAAGGCTGACACAACTATACACTGACGCTGGTGGTACAGTGTAACATGAAGGCTGACAAAACTATACACTGACTCAGGTGGTACAGTGTAACATGAAGGCTGATACAACTATACACTGACGCTGGTGGTACAGTGTAACATGAAGGCTGACACAACTATACACTGACGCTGGTGGTACAGTGTAACATGAAGGTTGACACAACTATACACTGACTCAGGTGGTACAGTGTAACATGAAGGCTGACACAAATATACACTGACGCTGGTGGTACAGTGTAACATGAAGGCTGACACAACTATACACTGACGCTGGTGGTATAGTGTAACATGAAGGCTGACAAAACTATACACTGACTCAGGTGGTACAGTGTAACATGAAGGCTGACACAACTATACACTGACGCTGGTGGTACAGTGTAACATGAAGGCTGACACAACTATACACTGACGCTGATGGTACAGTGTAACATGAAGGTTGACACAACTATACACTGACGCTGGTGGTACAGTGTAACATGAAGGCTGACAAAACTATACACTGACTCAGGTGGTACAGTGTAACATGAAGGCTGACACAACTATACACTGACGCTGGTGGTACAGTGTAACATGAAGGCTGACACAACTATACACTGACGCTGATGGTACAGTGTAACATGAAGGCTGACACAACTATACACTGACGCTGGTGGTACAGTGTAACATGAAGGCTGACAAAACTATACACTGACTCAGGTGGTACAGTGTAACATGAAGGCTGACACAACTATACACTGACGCTGGTGGTACAGTGTAACATGAAGGCTGACACAACTATACACTGACGCTGATGGTACAGTGTAACATGAAGGTTGACACAACTATACACTGACGCTGGTGGTACAGTGTAACATGAAGGCTGACAAACTATACACTGACTCAGGTGGTACAGTGTAACATGAAGGCTGACACAACTATACACTGACGCTGGTGGTACAGTGTAACATGAAGGCTGACACAACTATACACTGACGCTGATGGTACAGTGTAACATGAAGGTTGACACAACTATACACTGACGCTGGTGGTACAGTGTAACATGAAGGTTGACACAACTATACACTGACGCTGATGGTACAGTGTAACATGAAGGTTGACACAACTATACACTGACGCTGGTGGTACAGTGTAACATGAAGGCTGACAAAACTATACACTGACTCAGGTGGTACAGTGTAACATGAAGGCTGACACAACTATACACTGACGCTGGTGGTACAGTGTAACATGAAGGTTGACACAACTATACACTGACGCTGATGGTACAGTGTAACATGAAGGTTGACACAACTATACACTGACGCTGGTGGTACAGTGTAACATGAAGGCTGACACAACTATACACTGACGCTGGTGGTACAGTGTAACATGAAGGTTGACACAACTATACACTGACGCTGATGGTACAGTGTAACATGAAGGTTGACACAACTATACACTGACGCTGGTGGTACAGTGTAACATGAAGGCTGACACAACTATACACTGACGCTGATGGTACAGTGTAACATGAAGGTTGACACAACTATACACTGACGCTGGTGGTACAGTGTAACATGAAGGCTGACACAACTATACACTGACGCTGGTGGTACAGTGTAACATGAAGGCTGACACAACTATACACTGACGCTGGTGGTACAGTGTAACATGAAGGCTGACACAACTATACACTGACGCAGGTGGTACAGTGTAACATGAAGGTTGACACAACTATACACTGACGCAGGTGGTACAGTGTAACATGAAGGCTGACACAACTATACACTGACGCAGGCGTCACTTTTATACAGACCATTCTGGTTTCTGTGTGATAACTTGAGAAAGCTCCTTTAGATAGGCTTCAAACTTTAAACACTAGCACTAAGAAAGTTCACATTGTTATTTAAGTTTATGTCAGTTTTTCAACTTCGTTTATAGAATATTGTTGTATATAAATGGTACACAATACCCAGAAGATGAGAATTAGACACATGTGCAACATCTGGGTAAATTTGTGTAGACGTTTCGCCCTCCAGTGACTTTATCAACACAAGGACATAATGTGAAGACTGTAGAACTATATACAAAAGATGAGGTAATCAGTCCCTCAGCACCAACTACAAAACTAAGGGACTGATTACCTTATATTTTGTATATTCTTCTACCATCCTCACATTATGTCCTTATACTGATATATTATTATTATTATCATGGGAGGGGGGGGAAAGGTATTCAGACTTAATTCATTGAACTGGAGCACAGATCCAGTTCCTAGATCAAGAGCCCATCACCAGCATCACTATACCCTTGACGGGGTATACTGATAAAGCCACTGGAGGGCGAAACGTCTTCAAATAAAGATACCCAGATGTACATGTCTAATTTTCCATCATAAAATATCGCAGTATATCTCCGTGATATTGTTTTTTTAATGGTTTCAATCTTACCTGATGATGCATTTCATGAGGAAGGTTGAATACTTTTTTGGGTTTAGGCTGTATGGGTTTCAATTTGTTGCAATTCTTGAACTGTAGTGTAGGAGCGCCTCTGGCTACACAGTGATGGAGTGAGTGATGATGAAAGTGTAAACCTGCCTTGGTGGGAAACGGCCGATATATTAAAAAGAAAAAAAAGAAAATTGAAATTATTGGATTCGGAGCAATAGTTGGAAAAATGTCTCATCTGATCGGCTTCAAACTTTTAGCAGTTTTTTTTTTTTTTCTCTCTCTCTCTCTCTCAAATGAAGCAACACATTGTTTTACGGTTTTGTAAAATCTAATTTACCAGTTTTATTAAACCAAATGATTTTCGTCCAGTCATAGAATGCCTCTTCCGATCGGCATCAAACCTCATTGCTTGTGTAACTCAGAGAAAGATTTGAATTTAATTTGGTCTAAGTATTGGCTAATATACCACTTTTGTTGAAGATACTGGGATGTTAGTTTCCATGTGATAACTTGTTAATGCCTTTTCTTATTGGCTTCAAACCTTCAGTGCTGATACTTGTGTGAGAAACTTCGTCCGCACTCTGCACTGTTTATTTTACGTTTATTGAGATTGAGGGAGCTGGTTTACGGAATATGGGAATACCTTCATAAGATCACTGACGTAGAGGAGGCTGGGCTTGAGGGATACAGGGATACCTTCATAAGATCACTGACATAAAGGAGGCTGGGCTTGAGGGATACAGGGATACCTTCATCAGATCACTGACGTAGAGGAGGCTGGACTTAAGGGATACAGGGATACCTTCACCACGTAGAGGAGGCTGGGCTTGAGGGATACAGGGATACCTTCATCAGATCACTGACGTAGAGGAGGCTGGGCTTGAGGGATACAGGGATACCTTCATCAGATCACTGACGTAGAGGAGGCTGGGCTTGAGGGATAAAGGGATACCTTCATCAGATCACTGACGTAGAGGAGGCTGGGCTTGTGGGATACAGGGATACCTTCATAAGATCACTGACGTAGAGGAGGCTGGGCTTGTGGGATACAGGGATACCTTTATAAGATCACTGACGTAGAGGAGGCTGGGCTTGTGGGATACAGGGATACCTTCATAAGATCACTGACGTAGAGAGGCTGGGCTTGGGGATACAGGGATACCTTCATAAGATCACTGACGTAGAGGCTGGGCTTATGGGATACAGGGATACCTTCACAGATCACTGACGTAGAGAAGGCTGGGCTTGTGGGATACAGGGATACCTTCATAAGATCACTGACGTAAAGGAGGCTGGGCTTGTGGGATACAGGGATACCTTCATAAGATCACTGACGTAGAGGAGGCTGGGCTTAAGGGATACAGGGATACCTTCAGCAGATCACTGACGTAGAGAAGGCTGGGCTTGTGGGATACAGGGATACCTTCATCAGATCACTGACGTAGAGGAGGCTGGGCTTGTGGGATACAGGGATACCTTCATCAGATCACTGACGTAGAGAAGGCTGGGCTTGTGGGATACAGGGATACCTTCATCAGATCACTGACGTAAGAGGCTGGGCTTGGGGATACAGGGATACCTTCATCAGATCACTGACGTAGAGGAGGCTGGGCTTGTGGGATACAGGGATACCTTCATCAGATCACTGACGTAGAGAAGGCTGGGCTTGTGGGATACAGGGATACCTTCATCAGATCACTGACGTAAGGAGGCTGGGCTTGTGGGATACAGGGATACCTTCATCAGATCACTGACTAAGAGGCTGGGCTTGTGGGATACAGGGATACCTTCATCAGATCACTGACGTAGAGAAGGCTGGGCTTGAGGGATACAGGGATACCTTCATCAGATCACTGACGTAGAGAAGGCTGGGCTTGTGGGATACAGGGATACCTTCATCAGATCACTGACGTAGAGAAGGCTGGGCTTGTGGGATACAGGGATACCTTCATCAGATCACTGACGTAGAGGAGGCTGGGCTTGAGGGATACAGGGATACCTTCATCAGATCACTGACGCAGAGGAGGCTGGGCTTGTGGGATACCTGTCTGGGCTTTCACAGCTACTGAAACACATGGCTGGGAAGCGCTAAGCCTGTAAGTCACACAGTGTCTGGGATATGAGTGGTAATCACCTTTGATTGCAAGAAGGGAAGAGCAGCTCTAATTCCTTGGATCAAGAGCCCTTCAGTAGCATCAAGGCACTTCTCTTCATGTACTCTTAACATAATCTAGTGTTATCCGTGGCCTGGTGGCTAAAGCTCTCGCTTTACACAGCAAGTGTCCGGGTTCGATTCCCGGCGAGGGTAGAAACATTGGGCGTGTTTCCTCACACGGTTGTCTATGTTCTCCATCAGTAATAATATGTACCTGGGTGTTAGTGGACTGGTGTAGGTCGCATCCTGGGACAAAACTGACCTAATTTGCTGGAAATGCTCAGCATAACAAGGGGCTTTCTATATAGTAGTATGTCAATGGTGTCAGCTATGGTCTATATACCTTGTACATGTATTGGTAGAAATAAAGATATTATATTATTTTTATCCACAAGCAGAGTGACGTCAGTAATGGCCTTTCACAGTGCATAAAAAATAATAAATTCACCATTCAGAAACGTAAACGTTGCTACGTTTCTTCGTTAAATAATAAAAAAACGTTGGGATATGTAGCGTTTGTAATTTGAACGAACTGTAACACAGTAGACGACAAGAGCATTTCACCCCACCATGGAAGATGTGTCCATTTAATATCACATACCAGGACAACACGGGTTTAGAGCAGGTCGCTCCTGCTTGTCCCAGCTACTGGATCACTATGACAAGGTCCTGGATGCTGTTGAGGATAAACAAAATACAAATGTAGTATACACAGACTTTGCAAAAGCTTTCGACAAGTGTGACCATGGTGTAATAGGTCACAAAATGCGTGATAAAGGAATAACAGGAAAAGTTGGTAGACGGATCTATAACTTCCTGATAAATAGAACACAAAGAGTAATAGTAAACAGAGTAAAGTCTGAGGCGACTACGGCGAAAAGTTCTGTTCCACAAGGCACAGTACTCGCTCCCATCCTATTCCTCATCCTCATATCTGACATAGACAGAGATGTAAGCCAAAGCTCCATGTCTTCCTTTGTGGATGACACCCGGATTGCCATGACAGTGACCTCCATCGAAGACACTGCAAGACTCCAAGCGGATATAAACCATCTTCTGCCGAGTCTTTTGCATTCATAGAGAGTGATTTTCGTGTGCAATTTTGTACTAATCCCTCTAGGATTTTCCAAGTGTATATTATCATGTATCTCTCTCGCCTGCGTTCCAGGGAATACAAATCAAGGGACTTCAACTGTTTCCAGTAATTTTGGTTCCTTATCGTACTTATGTGTGCCGTGAAAGTTCTTCGTACATTTTCCAGGTCAGCAATGTCTCCAGCCTTTAGGGGGCAGTTAGTGTACAGCAGTATTCCAGCCTAGAGAGAACAAGCGATTTGAAGAGAACCATCATGGGCTTGGCGTCCCTAGTTTTGAAGATTCTCATTATCCAATCTATCATTTTCCTAGCAGTTGCGGTAGATACATTGTTGTGGTCTTTGAAGGCGAGATCCTCTGACATTATCACTCCCAGGTCCTTCACATTACTTTTTCGCTCTACTGTATGATTAGAATTTGTTGTATACCCTGATACAGTTTTAATTTCCTCAAGTTTTCCATATCTGAGTAGTTGAAATTTCTCTTCATTGAACTTCATATTGTTTTGAGTGACCCATTTAAAGATTTGGTTGATGTCCGCTTGGAGTCTTGCGGTGTCTTCGATGGAGGTCACTGTCGTGGCAATCAGGGTGTCATCCACAAAGGAAGACATGGAGCTATGTCAGATATGAGGATGAGGAATAGATGGGAGCAAGTACTGTGCCTTGTGGAACAGAGCTATTCACAGTAGTTGCCTCAGACTTTACTCTGTTTACTATTACTTTTTGTGTTCTATTTGTCAGGAAGTTATAGATCCATCTATCAACTTTTCCTGTTATTCCTTTATCACGCATTTTGTGACCTATTACACCATGGTCACACTTGTCGAAAGCTTTTGCAAAGTCTGTGTATACTACATTTGTATTTTGTTTATCCTCAACAGCATCCAGGACCTTGTCATAGTGGTCCAGGAGCTGGGACAGGCTGAAGCGACCTGCTCTAAACCCGTGTTGCCCTGGTTGTGTATCTGATGGGTATCTAGGTGGTTGGTGATCTTGCTTCTTAGACCCTCTCAAAGATTTTTATGATATGGGATGTTAGTGATATCGGTCTGTAGTTCTTTGCAATTGCTTTACTGCCACCTTTGTGGAGTGGAGCTATGTCTGTTGTTTTTAGTGAGTGTGGGATGACCACTGTGTCCATGATCCCTCCATAGAATGCTGAAGGCACGTGATAGGGGCTTCTTGCAGTTCTTGATGAACACGGAGTTCCATGAGTCTGGGCCTGGGGCAGAGTGCATGGCCATGTCATTTATTGCCTTTTCAAAGTCTTGTGGAGTTAGGATAATATCCGAGATTTTTTAGATGACCAAATTTTGGGTTTCGTTCATAAAGAATTCATTTGGATTGTCAACCCTTAGTCTGGACAGCGGCTCACTGAACACTGAGTCGGCGGCAAAATCTAAATCTATGCAAATTAACATAAGCAAAACTAACCTAATTTAAATTAGCCTATCAAATCCAACTAAGGTGTCACGTAGCTCTGCTGGTAGCGCACTCAGCTCACACATCGAGGTCCGAGATTCGATCCCCGGTACTAGTGGAAACAATGGGGGAATTTCCTTAAGACACCTGCTGTCATTGTTCACCTAGCAGTAAATAGGTACCTGGGTGTTAGTCGACTGGTGTGGGTGACATCCTGGGAACAAAATTAACCTAAGCTGCCAGAAATGGCCTGCATAACCAGGGGTTTTCTATATAGTATATCACTGATGTCAGCTATGGTCTGTATAGGTTGTATCATGTACTTGTAAAAATAAAGATATTATTATTATTATTATTATTATTATTATTATTATTATTATTATATAGCCCTATGTAACGTAACCTATGATAACATAGCCTAATTTAATCCAAATGAACGTAACTTATCCAGCCTAACTTAACCTATGTTAACGAATACTAAAAAAAAACTGTGTTCGTCAATTTGCATTAAGTTGTAATAAAGTGACGCTTGATAACCAAATTAGCAAAATAAGGCCAAGTTAGTTATAATAATGAAATAATAACAGAGGTCTCAGGGACGAGGTTCACACTAGACAGGCAACAGATGTCATCTATATGTTATTACGTAGTTCTGGATTATCATTAACTTCAAGGGAAAGCTGTGAACCTGAGAGGGTTAAGCAGTAACTGGGTACCAGGTCAGGGCAGGGGATAATCAGGTTTGATTCCAGGAAGGGAAGGATGGCTCCAGTTCTATGGATCAAGAGTCCTTCACCAGCATCAAGGTACTCGCCTTCAATGGTTATTATCTATTGGTTAGCAAGGTTATCCTCTCATATAAGGTACAGTCACAGATCACTAAGATACAGGATGCTGCAGTTGAGATGAAGATGCCTTTTACAGAGGTATGTGTCATAGATCACTGAGATACAGGATGCTGGAGGTGAGATGACGATGCCTTTTACAGAGGTATGTGTCATAGATCACTGAGATACAGGATGCTGGAGTTGAGATGAAGATGCCTTTTACAGAGGTATGTGTCACAGATCACTGAGATACAGGATGCTGCAGTTGAGATGAAGATGCCTTTTACAGAGTATGTGTCACAGATCACTAAGATACAGGATGCTGAGTTGAGATGAAGATGCCTTTTACAGAGTATGTGTCACAGATCACTGAGATACAGGATGCTGGAGTTGAGATGAAGATGCCTTTTACAGAGGTATGTGTCACAGATCACTGTGATACAGGATGCTGCAGTTGAGATGAAGATGCCTTTTACAGAGGTATGTGTCACAGATCACTGAGATACAGGATGCTGGAGTTGAGATGAAGATACCTTTTACAGAGGTATGTGTCACAGATCACTGAGATACAGGATGCTGCAGTTGAGATGAAGATACCTTTTACAGAGGTATGTGTCACAGATCACTGAGATACAGGATGCTGCAGTTGAGATGAAGATGCCTTTTACAGAGGTATGTGTCACAGATCACTGAGATACAGGATGCTGTGGGTGAGATGAAGATGTCTTTTACAGAGATATGTGTCACAGATCACTGAGATACAGGATGCTGGAGTTGAGATGAAGATACCTTTTACAGAGATATGTGTCACAGATCACTGTGATACAGGATGCTGGAGTTGAGATGAAGATACCTTTTACAGAGGTATGTGTCACAGATCACTGTGATACAGGATGCTGGAGTTGAGATGAAGATACCTTTTACAAAGATATGTGTCACAGATCACTAAGATACAGGATGCTGGAGTTGAGATGAAGATACCTTTTACAGAGGTATGTGTCACAGATCACTAAGATACAGGATGCTGCAGTTGAGATGAAGATGCCTTTTACAGAGGTATGTGTCACAGATCACTAAGATACAGGATGCTGGAGTTGAGATGAAGATACCTTTTACAGAGATATGTGTCACAGATCACTAAGATACAGGATGCTGGAGTTGAGATGAAGATACCTTTTACAGAGATATGTGTCACAGATCACTGTGATACAGGATGCTGCAGTTGAGATGAAGATGCCTTTTACAGAGGTATGTGTCACAGATCACTGAGATACAGGATGCTGTGGGTGAGATGAAGATGCCTTTTACAGAGATATGTGTCACAGATCACTGTGATACAGGATGCTGGAGTTGAGATGAAGATGCCTTTTACAGAGGTATGTGTCACAGATAACTAAGATACAGGATGCTGCAGTTGAGATGAAGATGCCTTTTACAGAGATATGTGTCACAGATCACTGAGATACAGGATGCTGCAGTTGAGATGAAGATGCCTTTTACAGAGATATGTGTCACAGATCACTGTGATACAGGATGCTGGTGTTGAGATGAAGATGCCTTTTACAGAGGTATGTGTCACAGATCACTGTGATACAGGATGCTGTGGGTGAGATGAAGATACCTTTTACAGAGGTATGTGTCATAGATCACTGAGATACAGGATGCTGGGGAGAAAGATGCTTTTGTACAGGTATGTGTCACAGATCACTTAACGAAAGAAACAAGATTCTGGGAAAACATCGCCTCCGAGGCCCGGCCTCATACCAGGCCTTCAAAACAGGAATATAAATAATCCAGGAAGTAGAGGAGCCACTGGGAAACACAAACAACATGAGGGTGTAATGAGTGTAAGTAGAAGTGAGTAAGATATACCTATAATCTTACGAGTTCCTGACAAGGAAGATATCAGCGCTAGTACCAAGGATGTCAGGTCTTGTGGACCACCATGGTAAACACCCAACCTTTATTATAGGCAAAAGTTTCCTCTATAGAGCTTTATCAAGTCACGAGTTCATAAAAGCTCTTCACAGAGGGAAGCATGACTTACCAAAGCTCCACAGAGTGAGATATATAACTTCCCAAAGTTCTACATTGTGAAACATGATATGATAAAGCTCTACGCAGTTAAGCATGACTTGATAAAGCTCTACACAGTGAAACCTGAAATAAAGCTCTACACAGTGAAACGTGACATAAAGCTCTACACAGTGAAACCTGACATAATAAAGCTCTACACAGTGAAACCTGAAATAAAGCTCTACACAGTGAAACCTGAAATAAAGCTCTACACAGTGAACCTGACATAATAAAGCTCTACGAAATGAAAAAGCTCTACAGTGTGAAATGTGATAGATGCAGGATAGTACATCCCAGGATGGTTACTGGATAGTACATCCCAGGATGGTTACTGGATAGTACATCCCAGGATGGTTACAAGATAGTACATCCTAATATGCTTGATAAACCCAGACTGATCAGAAGTGTTAACTCTAGTTCCTAGAATCAAAATACCTTCAGTGGGATAGAGTGCCTCTCCTTGAAGGTGAGTTAGGTGGTGATTCAGCACCTGACACCTCGCTTAAGGTCTCAAGGTGGTGACTCGTAATTTCAGAACGTATTCAAGAAAATGTATCATCTTAGCAGAACCTGCGTGATGCTGATTGATCTTTGTATTAGTGAGATTATCACCACTACCTACAGTGGTGTTGTGACAACCCCAGCATCATCTAACATAGTGATCCCTCAATCCTACAACCCCAGCATCATCTACCACAATATTCTACAATGTTCACATCGCTCTAACCACTCAACCAGTGATCCTACAAGGTGAACATTGTCCTGTATCTTGCGGCGGGAGAATGTGTCGCAGGATCTAATTCCGGCTGGCCGCAGTTTAGTAAATGATTCAGTGCCACTTGTTTCTTGGTTTCATTAACACACACACACGTGTGAGGAGCTCAACATGAGATTCAAAGTGTCCACAGAGGAGACAGAAGGGACTCCGGAAAGATAGAGAGGTGGGGTACACCATCAAGTGTTGGACACAATACATATAACCGAGGAAGAAGTGAAGAGGCTGCTAAGCGAGCTAGATACCTCAAAGACGATGGGGCCGGATAACATCTCTCCATGAGTCCTGAGAGAGGGAGCAGAGGCGCTATGTGTACCACTAACAACAATCTTTAACACATCTATCGAAACAGGGTGACTACCTGAGGTATGGAAGAAAGCAAATGTAGTCCCAATTTTTGAAAAAGGAGACAGACACGAAGCATTAAACTACAGACCAGTGTCACTGACATGTATAGTATGCAAAGTCATGGAGAAGATTATCAGGAAGAGTGGTGGAGCACCTATAAAGAAATGAGCTTATCAACGACAGCCAGCAAGGTTACAGGGACGGGAAATCCTGTGTCACAAACCTACTGGAGTTCTATGACAGGGTAACAGCAGTAAGACAAGAGAGAGAGGGGTGGGTATATTGCATTTTCTTGGACTATAAGAAGGCGTTTGACACAGTTCCACACAAGAGATTAGTGCAAAAGTTGGAGGACCAGGCAGGGATAACAGGGAAGGCACTGCAATGGATCAGGGAATACCAGTCAGGAAGACAACAGCGAGTCATGGTATGTGGCGAGGTGTCCGAGTTCGCGCCTGTGACGAGCGGGGTTCCACAGGGGTCATTCCTAGGACTGGTGTTGTTTCTGGTATTTGGAATCCACACCTAGCCAAGCACGTACGGAAATTAGAGAAAGTGCAAAAGGTTTGCAACAAGACTAGTCCCGGAGCTAAGGGGCATGTCCTACGACGAGAGGTTAAGGGAAATCGACCTGACGACACAGGAGGACAAGAAAGATAGGGGGATATGATAACGACATATACAATATTGAGAGGAATCGACAAGGTGGACAGAGACAGGATGTTCCAGAGATGGGACACAGCAACAAGGATGAATCACAGGGATGTTAGGAAGTATTTCTTCAGTCACAGAGTTGTCAGGAAGTGGAATAGTCTGGGAAGTGATGTAGTGGAGGCAGGATCCATACATAGCTTTAAGAAGAGGTACGATAAAGCTCATAGAGAAGGAAGAGTGACCGAGTAGCGGCCAGTGAGGAGGCGGGGCCAGGAGCTGTGAATCGACCCCTGCAACCACAACTAAGTGAGTACACACACACACACAAAATCCGACAAGTATTGTATTATTTTCTGGGAATATATAGTAACTATTAACATACGTACTTTGATGTACATTAAGAGATGTACATCTCTCAGTGTACACCTCTCCATCTCAGTGTATATACACAACTTATATGTACACTACTACAATACATGTACACTACTACAATACAACATACATGTACACTACTACAATACATGTACACTACTACAATACAACATACATGTACACTACTACAATACATGTACACTACTACAATACAACATACATGTACACTACTACAATACAACATACATGTACACTACTACAATACATGTACACTACTACAATACAACATACATGTACACTACTACAATACATGTACACTACTACAATACATGTACACTACTACAATACATGTACACTACAACATACATGTACACTACTACAATACATGTACACTACTACAATACATGTACACTACTACAATACATGTACACTACTACAATACATGTACACTACTACAATACATGTACACTACAACATACATGTACACTACTACAATACAACATACATGTACACTACTACAATACATGTACACTACAACATGTACACTACTACAATACAACATACATGTACACTACTACAATACAACATATGTACACTACTACACTACAACATGTACACTACTACAATACATGACATAAAAATGTACACTACTACAATACACATACATGTACACTACTACAATACATGTACACTACTACACTACAACATGTACACTACTACAATACATGTACACTACTACACTACAACATGTACACTACTACAATACAAAATACATCTACAATCATTTTTAGTGAGTTATATCTGCAAGAAGAGTGATAAGAGACATATATGGGGTGTGCTATGCTCTCTCTCTCTCTCTCTCTCTCTCTCTCTCTCTCTCTCTCTCTCTCTCTCTCTCTCTCTCTCTCTCTCTCTCCTCTACGCCACGCAACACTGGTGATAAACCTGACTTGAATAAAACTGTTTTTGCCCTCACGCCTGAGGAGCAAAAAACAGGCACTGGTGGCGGCTTAAAAAGTAGACATTGATGCCAGGGACCTTGACGAAGAACTTCAACATTCATATTACGTCTTAATACACGCTGGGAAAACACTAAACGCGTAGGAGTTATACATTCATAAAAAAAAGATAGTAGATAATAATAATAATAATAATAATAATAATAATAATAATAATAATAATAATAATAATCTTATTTCTACAAGTACATGTACAAGGTATACAGACCATAGCTGACATCAATGACATACTACTATATAGAAAGCCGCTTGTTATGCTGAGCATTTCGGACAAATTTGGTCAATTTTGTCCCAGGATGCGACCCACACCAGTCTACTAACACCCAGGTACCTATTTTACTGCTAGGTGAACATGGACAGCAGGTGTCTTATGGAACCACTTCCAGCCGTACCGGGGATAGCTCGAAATCCATACAAATCCAAATACTGTATGTACACTTCTTTGTATACTCCCTTAAGTGAATGTGACTGACCAGACTAGGTCAAGGCATTGGCTTAAGTCGGTGGGAGAATTGGACGTGCCTCGCATGGGCCAAAAGGCCTGCTGCAGTGTTCCTTCTTTCTTATGTAAACTGAGAGGTGCGCGTCTCTCGTATATCTCTCGTTGTATATTCACTAAGAGGTACATATATATGTATATACACTGAGAGATACACACCTCGGACATACATTTAGTGGCCAGTTTATTAGGTACACCCTTCTAGTACTGGGTGGGCTTCCACTTTTGCCCGCAAGGGTGGCAAGGAGTCAACAAGGTGCTGGAAACATTTCTTAAGATATCCTGGTCCATGTTGACATGATAGCATCACGCAGTCGCTAAAACATTCATGCTGTGGATATCCCATTCCAGGATATCCCATTCCAGGATATCCCGTTCCAGGATATCCCATTCCAGGATATCCCATTCCAGGATATCTCGTTCCAGGATATCCCGTTCCAGGATATCCCATTCCAGGATATCCCGTTCCAGGATATCCCGTTCCAGGATATCCCATTCCAGGATATCCCATTCAATAATATCCCATTCCAGGATATCCCATTCCATAATATCCCATTCCAGGATATCCCATTCCAGGATATTTCGTTCCAGGATATCTCATTCCAGGATATCCCATTCCAGGATATCCCATTCCAGGATATCCCGTTCCAGGATATCCCGTTCCAGGATATCCCATTCCAGGATATCCCGTTCCAGGATATTTCGTTCCAGGATATCCCGTTCCAGGATATCCCGTTCCAGGATATCCCATTCCTGGATATCCCATTCCATAATATCCCATTCCAGGATATCCCATTCCATAATATCCCATTCCAGGATATCCCATTCCAGGATATTTCGTTCCAGGATATCTCATTCCAGGATATCCCGTTCCAGGATATCCCATTCCAGGATATCCCGTTCCAGGATATCCCATTCCAGGATATCTCATTCCAGGATATCCCGTTCCAGGATATCCCATTCCAGGATATCCCGTTCCAGGATATCCCATTCCAGGATATCCCATTCCAGGATATACCGTTCCATGATATCCCATTCCAGGATATTTCGTTCCAGGATATCTCATTCCAGGATATCCCATTCCAGGATATCCCATTCCAGGTTATCCCGTTCCAGGATATCCCGTTCCAGGATATCCCATTCCAGGATATCCCGTTCCAGGATATCCCGTTCCAGGATATCCCGTTCCAGGATATCTCCATTCCATCCAGGATATCCCGTTCCAGGATATCCTTCCAGGATATCCATTCGGTCTTAGGATATCCATTCCAGGATATCCCATTCCAGGATATCCCATTCCAGGATATCCCATTCCAGGATATCCCATTCCAGGATATCCCATTCCAGGATATCCCATTCCACCGCATCCCAAAGGTTCTCTTATTGGTTTGAGATGTGGTGACTGTGGAGACCATTGTAGTACACTGAAGTGATTGTCATGTTTGTGGAAGCAGCTATGAGATGACATGTGCTGTGTGACATGATGTGTTGTCGTGTTGGAAGTAGCAGCTGGAAGATGGGTAGACGCTGACCATAAAGGGACGTACATGGTCACCAACAACACTCAAGTACGTGTGCCATTTAAATGATGCTCAATTCGTATTATGGGGCCTAATGTGTGCCAGGAACATTCCCCACACCCCCACCATCACCACCACCCCCACCATCACCACCACCCCCACCATCACCACCACCCCCACCACCACCACCACCCCCACCACCACCCCGCCCGGGTTCACCTAGCAGCAAATAGGTACCTGGGTGTTAGTGGACTGGTGTGGGTGGCATCCTGGGGGACAAGATTGAGGACCCCAATGGAAATAAGACAGACAGTCCTCAATGCCGCACTGACTTTCTTGGGTTATCCTGGGTGGCTAACCCTCCAGGGTTAAAAATCCGAACAAAATCTTATCTTATCTCACTGAGAGACATATACATCTCGTTCTATAAACAGAGATACAACCTCTCATTGTATATACACAGAAATATACATATGTAGGTGTACTGATGTTATGCTGATAACATGACAGTAATTAATAAAACTGACACATGATAACACTGATGATAACATGACACATGATAACACTGATAATAACATGACACATGATAACACTGATAATATGACACATGATAACACTGATAACATGACACATGATAACACTGATAATAACATGACACATGATAACACTGATAATATGACACATGATAATACTGATAATAACATGACACATGATAACATTGGTGATGTTCAAGTGTTATATAACTATGAAACATTCTCATTTAATCTATAATTCTTTCACACACACACACACACACACACAGGAGCTGTGACTCGACCCCTGCAACCATAAGTAGGTGAGTACACACACACACACACACAGGAGCTGTGACTCGACCCCTGCACGAGGGTACAGACCTAAAACATCTGGTCTAGTAAACACTAGCACGAGAGTACAGACCTAAAACATCTGGTCTAGTAAACACTAGCACGAGGGTACAGACCTAAAACATCTGGTCTAGTAAACAGTAGCACGAGGGTACAGACCTAAAACATCTGGTCTAGTAAACACTAGCACGAGGGTACAGACCTAAAACATCTGGTCTAGTAAACACTAGCACGAGGGTACAGACCTAAAACATCTGGTCTAGTAAACACTAGCACGAGGGTACAGACCTAAAACATCTGGTCTAATAAACACTAGCACGAGGGTACAGACCTAAAACATCTGGTCTAGTAAACACTAGCACGAGGGTACAGACCTAAAACATCTAGTCTAGTAAACACTTGCACGAGGGTACAGACCTAAAACATCTGGTCTAATAAACACTAGCACGAGGGTACAGACCTAAAACATCTAGTCTAGTAAACACTAGCACGAGGGTACAGACCTAAAACATCTGGTCTAATAAACACTAGCACGAGGGTACAGACCTAAAACATCTGGTCTAGTAAACACTAGCACGAGAGTACAGACCTAAAACATCTGGTCTAATAAACACTAGCACGAGGGTACAGACCTAAAACATCTGGTCTAATAAACACTAGCACGAGGGTACAGACCTAAAACATCTGGTCTAATAAACACTTAGCACGAGGTACAGACCTAAAACATCTGGTCGTAAACAGTAAAAATCGAGGTACAGACCTAAAACATCTGGTCTAGTAAACACTTGACTGGTACAGACCTAAAACATCTAGTCTAGTAAACACTAACGGGTAACAGACCTAAAAGTCGTCTAATAAACACTGTACAGGGACAGACCTAAAACATCTAGTCTAATAAACACACAGGTACAGACCTAAAACATCTAGTCTAATAAACACTTACGGGGTACAGACCTAAACATCGGTCTAATAAACACTTGCACGAGGGTACAGACCTAAAACATCTGGTCTAGAAACACTAGCGGTACAGACCTAAAACATCTGTCTAATAAACCTGCACGAGTACAGACCTAAAACATCTGTCAATAAACACTTACGAGTCAGACTAAAACATCTGGTCTAATAAACACTAAGTCAGACCAAAACATCTGTCTATAAACACTGCGGTCAACCAAAACATCTGGTCTAATAAACACTTGCGGTACAGACCAAAACATCTGTCTAATAAACACTTACGAGTCAGACCTAAACATCTGTCTAATAAACCAGAGTAGACTAACCTGGTCAGAAACACTAGCACGAGTACAGACTAAAACATCTGGTCTAATAAACACTGCACGGTCAGACAAAACATCTGTCTAATAAACACTGCACGAGTTTTTTTTTTTCATGTCTAATAAACACTTGCACGAGGGTACAGACCTAAAACATCTGGTCTAATAAACACTTGCACGAGGGTACAGACCTAAAACATCTGGTCTAATAAACACTAGCACGAGGGTACAGACCTAAAACATCTAGTCTAGTAAACACTGGCACGAGGTACAGACCTAAAACATCTGGTCTAATAAACACTGCACGAGGGTACAGACCTAAAACATCTGGTCTAATAAACACTTGCACGAGGTACAGACCTAAAACATCTGGTCTAATAAACACTAGCACGAGGGTACAGACCTAAAACATCTGGTCTAGTAAACACTAGCACGAGTACAGACCTAAAACATCTGGTCTAATAAACACTAGCACGAGGGTACAGACCTAAAACATCTGGTCTAATAAACACTAGCACGAGGGTACAGACCTAAAACATCTGGTCTAATAAACACTAGCACGAGGGTACAGACCTAAAACATCTGGTCTAGTAAACACTAGCACGAGGGTACAGACCTAAAACATCTGGTCTAATAAACACTTGCACGAGGGTACAGACCTAAAACATCTGGTCTAGTAAACACTAGCACGAGGGTACAGACCTAAAACATTGGTCTATAAACACTTGCACGAGGGTACAGACCTAAAACATCTGGTCTAGTAAACACTAGCACGAGGTACAGACCTAAAACATCTGGTCTAGTAAACACTAGCACGAGGGTACAGACCTAAAACATCTGGTCTAGTAAACACTAGCACGAGGTACAGACCTAAAACATCTGGTCTATAAACACTAGCACGAGGGTACAGACCTAAAACATCTGGTCTAATAAACACTAGCACGAGGGTACAGACCTAAAACATCTGGTCTAATAAACACTTGCACGAGGGTACAGACCTAAAACATCTGGTCTAATAAACACTAGCACGAGGGTACAGACCTAAAACATCTGGTCTAATAAACACTTGCACGAGGGTACAGACCTAAAACATCTGGTCTAATAAACACTTGCACGAGGGTACAGACCTAAAACATCTGGTCTAATAAACACTTGCACGAGGGTACAGACCTAAAACATCTGGTACACAAAAGCTGCACCACTACACAACATCCTCGATAACAATAGACTCGGGGCAAAAAATTAAAACTGACATTTTTCCCTCAGATACTGCAGGAGTTTTTGTATGTCATGTTGCTATTGTTGCTGCTGCTGTTGTTGCTGCTGTTGCTGCTGCTGTTGCTGCTCCTGCTGCTATTGATGCTGCTGTTGCTGCTCCTGCTGCTATTGATGCTGTTGCTGCTCCTGCTGCTATTGATGCTGTTGTTGCTGCTACTGCTGCTATTGATGCTGCTGTTGCTGCTCCTGCTGCTATTGATGCTGTTGTTGCTGCTCCTGCTGCTATTGATGCTGTTGTTGCTGCTCCTGCTGCTGTTGATGCTGCTGTTGCTGCCTGCTGCTATTGATGCTGTTGTTGCTGCTCCTGCTGCTATTGATGCTGCTGTTGCTGCTCCTGCTGCTATTGATGCTGCTGTTGCTGCTCCTGCTGCTATTGATGCTGTTGTTGCTGCTCCTGCTGCTATTGATGCTGTTGTTGCTGCTCCTGCTGCTATTGATGCTGTTGTTGCTGCTCCTGCTGCTATTGATGCTGTTGTTGCTGCTCCTGCTGCTATTGATGCTGTGTTGCTGCTCCTGCTGCTATTGATGCTGTTGTTGCTGCTCCTGCTGCTGTGATGCTGTTGTTGCTGCTCCTGCTGCTTTGATGCTGTTGTTGCTGCTCCTGCTGCTATTGATGCTGTTGTTGCTGCTCCTGCTGCTATTGATGCTGTTGTTGCTGCTCCTGCTGCTATTGATGCTGTTGTTGCTGCTCCTGCTGCTATTGATGCTGCTGTTGCTGCTCCTGCTGCTATTGATGCTGTTGTTGCTGCTCCTGCTGCTATTGATGCTGCTGTTGCTGCTCCTGCTGCTATTGATGCTGTTGTTGCTGCTCCTGCTGCTATTGATGCTGTTGTTGCTGCTCCTGCTGCTATTGATGCTGTTGTTGCTGTTCCTGCTGCTATTGATGCTGTTGTTGCTGCTCCTGCTGCTATTGATGCTGTTGTTGCTGCTCCTGCTGCTATTGATGCTGTTGTTGCTGCTCCTGCTGCTATTGATGCTGTTGTTGCTGCTCCTGCTGCTATTGATGCTGCTGTTGCTGTTATTGCTGTTGTTGCTGCTGCTGCTACTGATGTTGTTGTTACTGCTGTTGTTGCTGTTGCTGCTATTGATGCTGCTCGTGCAGCTGCTGTTGTTTTGCTGCTGGAGCAGCAGATACATCACACAGCAAGCAGGTCAACCTTCCACTTTATCCCCCACACACACACTAAAACACACACACACATACAAACACACTAAAAAAAACACACACACACACACACATACAAACACTCACTAAAACACACACACACACTAAAACACACACACATACAAACACTCACTAAAACACACACACACACATACAAACACTCACTAAAACACACACACACACACACACTAAAACACACACACATACAAACACTCACTAAAACACACACACACATACAAACACTCACTAAAACACACACACACACACACACACACACACTAAAACACACACACATACAAACACACACTAAAACACACACAAACACACATACAAACACACTAAAACACACACACACACACACACACATACACACACACACACACACACACACACACACACACACACACATACACACACACACACACACACACACACACAGTGTAGGTTTTATTAAGTTTCCCAGGACAGATACTTTAGATTCATAACTTGACTCTAGTTCAAGACTCTGGCAATTGTGCTCACTAAGTTGCTAAAGACAAGTTCCACTGAAATATAAGAAATATACGAGTTCAAACCCATGGAGGTGAACTCTTCTCCAGGCTGAGGGACTGACCACCTCAAATACTATTTATCCAAGGTTGAGGGACTGATTACATCTTCTTTACTACCACATCTGCTGCCTCTGTATTTGACTGAAGAAGTCTACTGTGTGGGCGAAACGTTCCAACAATAAAGATACCCAACTGTTACACATGTGTCTTAATAATAATAATAATAATAATAATCAGGTTTGATCCGAGGAAAGGAAGGGTTGCTGTAATTTCCTGAAACAAGAACATTTCAACAATATGATGGTGAGTCACTGGTATTACCAGTGGTCCAGGTGAGTCACTGGTACTGCCAGTGGTCCAGGTGAGTCACTGGTACTGCCAGTGGTCCAGGTCAATCACTGGTACTGCCAGTGGTCCAGGTGAGTCACTGGTACTACCAGTAGTCCAGGTGAGTCACTGGTACTACCAGTGGTCCAGGTGAGTCACTGGTACTGCCAGTGGTCCAGGTGAGTCACTGGTACTGCCAGTGGTCCAGGTGAGTCACTGGTACTGCCAGTGGTCCAGGTGAGTCACTGGTACTACCAGTGGTCCAGGTGAGTCGCTGGTACTACCAGTAGTCCAGGTGAGTCACTAGTACTACCAGTGGTCCAGGTGAGTCACTGGTACTACCAGTGGTCCAGGTGAGTCACTGGTACTACCAGTGGTCCAGGTGAGTCACTGGTACTATCAGTGGTCCAGGTGAGTCACTGGTACTACCAGTGGTCCAGGTGAGTCACTGGTACTATCAGTGGTCCAGGTGAGTCACTGGTACTATCAGTGGTCCAGGTGAGTCACTGGTACTATCAGTGGTCCAGGTTAGTCACTGGTACTACCAGTGGTCCAGGTGAGTCACTGGTACTATCAGTGGTCCAGGTGAGTCACTGGTACTATCAGTGGTCCAGGTGAGTCACTGGTACTACCAGTGGTCCAGGTGAGTCACTGGTACTACCAGTGGTCCAGGTGAGTCACTGGTACTATCAGTGGTCCAGGTGAGTCACTGGTACTATCAGTGGTCCAGGTGAGTCACTGGTACTATCAGTGGTCCAGGTGAGTCACTGGTACTACCAGTGGTCCAGGTGAGTCACTGGTACTATCAGTGGTCCAGGTGAGTCACTGGTACTATCAGTGGTCCAGGTGAGTCACTGGTACTATCAGTGGTCCAGGTGAGTCACTGGTACTATCAGTGGTCCAGGTGAGTCACTGCTCAGGTCAGGTGGTCCTGGTACTTCAGTGGTCCAGGTGAGTCACTGGTACTACAGTGGTCCAGGTGAGTCACTGGTACTATCAGTGGTCCAGGTGAGTCACTGGTACTACCAGTGGTCCTGGTGAGTCACTGATACTACCAGTGGTCAGGTGAGTCACTGGTACTACCAGTGGTCCAGGTGAGTCACTGGTACTATCAGTGGTCCAGGTGAGTTACTTAGCAATATATTAGATGAAAGAGAAAAATATGTGATCCTGGAGTCATTTTTCGGTGGACGTTACACCAGTTGTACACACAGTCACAACAGGTATACACACAGTCACAACAGGTATACACACAATCACAACAGGTATACACACGGTCACACCAAATGTCTTGAAGGTTGTATAAGCGACCTAGATATTACCACATGTAGTGGTGACATTTATTGAGTGCAGTGTGCTAGTGGTGACACAGTCTTCACCCCAGCTTCCATGGCACCTCTTATAATCAAGTTTCACGAACAACAAGTCTACATTTATTTACTGCTCTCCTTAGAGATACACCACATTAGCTTTCACCTTGTAGTCTACTCTATCAATTATTCCATCAGTTTTGAGGCTTTCAGCCTCGACCGCAAGGTGCAGACCATCATATTAACGGTCATTATACTAGACAACGAGTGGACAGCATTCCTGCTTAGCCAAGAACCCGTCCAGGAAAACCTCGTCCAGGAAATCAACAGAGAGATGTTTTAAAAGTCCGTTGGCGGTGAGGACGCTACATCAGTGGCACAAGTTAATCATCACTAATGATCAAGGTCCCAGCACGAAGCTACATTAGTGGTACAAGTCAATCATCACTAATGATCAAGGTCCCAGCAGGACGCTACATTAGTGGCACAAGTCAATCATCAATAATGATCAAGGTCCCAGCATGACGCTACATCAGTGACACAAGTCAATAATCAATAATGATCAAGGTCCCAGCAGGACGCTACATTAGTGGCACAAATCAATCATCACTAATGATCAAGGTCCCAGCATGACGCTACATCAGTGACACAAGTCAATCATCAATAATGATCAAGGTCCCAGCATGACGCTACATCAGTGGTACAAGTCAATCATCACTAATGATCAAGGTCCCAGCATGACGCTACATTAGTGGCACAAGTCAATCATCACTAATGATCAAGGTCTCAGCATGACGCTACATTAGTGACAAGTCAATCATCACTAATGATCAAGGTCCCAGCATGACGCTACATTAGTGGTACAAGTCAATCATCACTAATGATCAAGGTCCAGCATGACGCTACATCAGTGACACAAGTCAATCATCATAATGATCAAGGTCCCAGCATGACGCTACATCAGTGACACAAGTCAATCATCAATAATGATCAAGGTCTCAGCATGACGCTACATCAGTGACACAAGTCAATCATCAATAATGATCAAGGTCCCAGCATGACGCTACATCAGTGACACAAGTCAATCATCAATAATGATCAAGGTCCCAGCAGGACGTTACATCAGTGACACAAGTCAATCATCAATAATGATCAAGGTCTCAGCATGACGCTACATCAGTGACACAAGTCAATCATCAATAATGATCAAGGTCCCAGCATGACGCTACATCAGTGCACAAGTCAATCATCAATAATGATCAAGGTCTCCAGCATGACGCTACATCAGTGACACAAGTCAATCATCAATAATGATCAAGGTCTCAGCATGACGCTACATCAGTGACACAAGTCAATCATCAATAATGATCAAGGTCTCAGCATGACGCTACATCAGTGGCACAAGTCAATCATCAATAATGATCAAGGTCCCAGCAGGACGCTACATTAGTGGCACAAGTCAATCATCAATAATGATCAAGGTCCCAGCAGGACGCTACATTAGTGGCACAAGTCAATCATCAATAATGATCAAGGTCCCAGCATGACGCTACATCACTAATGATCAAGGTCCCAGCATGACGCTACATCACTAATGATCAAGGTCCCAGCATGACGCTACATCACTAATGATCAAGGTCCCAGCATGACGCTACATCAGTGACACAAGTCAATCATCAATAATGATCAAGGTCCCAGCATGACGCTACATCAGTGACACAAGTCAATCATCAATAATGATCAAGGTCCCAGCATGACGCTACATCACTAATGACCAAGGTCCCAGCATGACGCTACATCACTAATGATCAAGGTCCCAGCATGACGCTACATCACTAATGATCAAGGTCCCAGCATGACGCTACATCAGTGACACAAAACATCACTAATGATCAAGGTCCCAGCATGACGCTACATCACTAATGATCAAGGTCCCAGCATGACGCTACATCAGTGACACAAAATATCACTAATGATCAAGGTCCCAGCATGACGCTACATCACTAATGATCAAGGTCCCAGCATGACGCTACATCACTAATGATCAAGGTCCCAGCATGTATCAGTCCTGGGATCTTGATCACTTCTGATATCAGGTTCCAGGAACACTACGCCTTCAATCAATGATAAAATAAAATATCTTCCAGTGTATTTTCACCTTATTTCAGTGTCACATTTATGGGAAATTATAATTTCTCACTGAGTTTAAGGTAGCAATTGACACTGTCTTTCCTGAGTGTATTCATGAGGGTTTATTGCTCTATTATATTGTTATATTGGTCTGGGACCTGCCCGCGGGGACAGTCATCCCTCATACATCATTCAAGTCTCCTTACTACTACTTAGTCCCCATACACACACACACACACAAAGTGGAATAGTCTGGAGAGTGATGCAGTGGAGGCAGGAACCATACATAGCTTTAAGAAGAGGTACGACAAAGCTAATGGAGCACTGAGAGAGTGGACCTAGTAGAGACCAGCGAAGAGGCGGGGCCAAGAGCTATGACTTAACCCCTGCAACTACAATTAGATGAGTACAATTAGGTGAGTACACAAACGAGAAATGATGAAATACGTGACCACAAAGTGCAAGGAGGTAAAGGTTCGTATCCAAGGGTAACAGAAACAATGGGAAGACCATAACGAGCCCTTGGTTTACCCAGAGGTGTAAAGAGACCATAACGAGCCCTTGGTTTACCCAGAGGTGTAAAGAGACCATAACGAGCCCTTGGTTTACCCAGAGGTGTAAAGAGGCCAAAACTAAGTGCGCTAGAGCATGGAAAAAGTATAGAAGACAAAGAACCCAGGGAAAACAGAAGAGCCAGAAATGAATATGCATGGATAAGGAGAGAGAGGCCCAGCGGTAATACGAGAATGACATAGCATCGAAAGCCAGATCTGAACCAAAGCTGTTGTACAGTCACATCAGGAGGAAAACAACAGTCAAGGACCAGGTAATCAGGCTGACGAAGGAAGGAGGGAAGATCACAAGATGTGACAAAGAAGTATGTGAAGAGCTAAGCACGAGATTTAAAGAAGAGTTTTCAGTAGAGAGAGAAATAACTCCAGCTAACCGGGAGGGAAGGGTACACAAACAAGTGCTGGACACACTACACACAACCGAGGTAAAGAGGTTGCTAAGTGAGCTAGATACCTCAGAGGCGGTGGGACAGGGCAACATCTCTCCGTAGGTCCTGAAAGAGAGCAACGGCGCTGTGTGGGCCGCTAACAACAATCTGTACACATCTGTCGAAACAGGGCGACTACCTGAGGTGTGGAAGACAGCAAATGTAGTTCTAATTTTTAAGAAAGGAGACAGACAGGCAGCGTTAAACTACAGACTAGTGTCACTGACTTGTATAGTATGCAAAGTCATGGAAAAGATCATCAGGAGAAGAGTGGTGGAACACATTGAAAAGATTGGGATCATACATGACAATCAGCATGGCTTCAGAGATGGGAAATCCTGTGTCACAAATCTACTTGAGTTCTACGATAAGGTAACAGAAGTAAGACAGGAGAGAGAAGTATGGGTAGATTAAATTTTTTTGGACTGTAAGAAGCTTTTGACACAGTACCACACAAGAGACTGATGCAAAAATTAGAGGAACAGGCAGGAATAATAGGGAAAGTACTGCAATGGCTCAGGGAATACATGACTGGAAGGAAACAACGAGTGTTGGTACGTGATGAAGTGTCATAGTGGGCGCATGTGTCGAGTGGGGTTCCACAAGGGTCAGTCCTAGGTCCGGTGCTGTTGTATACGTGAATGACATGATGGAAGGAATAGATTCAGAAGTGTCACTGTTTGCTGATGTGAAACTGATGAGGAGAATACAAGCGGACGAGGATCAGTTAAGATTACAAGGGGATCTGAACAGACTACAAGTCTGGTCTAACAAATGGCTCCTGGAGTTTAACCCCAGTAAGTGTAAGATCATGAAGATTGGGGAAGGAAACAGTAGACCGCAGACGGCATACAGGTTAGGGAATAAAAGGCTGCAAACGTCACTTAAAGAAAAGGATCTTGGGGTAAGCATTATAACGAACATATCTCCTGAGGCACGCATCAATCAAATAACTGCTGCAGCATATGGACGATTGGCAAACCTGAGATTAGCGTTTAGACATCTGAGTAAGAAGTCATTCACGACATTGTACACCGTGTACGTCAGGCCTATACTGGAGTATGCAGCACCAGTATGGAACCCTCACCTAGTCAAACACGTCACGAAATTGGAGAAAGTGCAAAAATTTGCAACACGTTTAGTCCCGGAACTGAGAGGTATGTCTTATGAGGATAGGTTAAGGGAACTCAACCTGATGACACTAGAGGATAGGAGGGACAGGGGGACATGATAACAACGTATAAAATACTGAGGAATTGACAAGGTGGACAGGGCTCGAATGTTTCAGAGATGGGATACAGGAACAAGGGGCCACAATTGGAAGCTGAAAACCTAGATGAGTCATAGGGATGTTAGGAAGTATTTCTTAAGCCTCAGAGTTGTCAGAAAGTGGAATAATCTGGAGAGTGAAGTAGTGGAAGCAAGTTCCATACATAGCTTTAAGAAGAAGGTAATCGGATAACAAAACTCATAGGAAGGCCAGGAGAGAGTGAATTAGTTAAATACGACCAGTAAAAGAGCAGTGGGGACCAGGAGCTATGAATCGACCCTTGAAACCACATATAGGTAAGTACACACACACACACGTCAAGAAATTAGAGAAAGTGCAGAGGTTTGCAACAAGGTTAGTTCCAGAGCTAAGAGGAATGTCCTACGAAGAAAGGTTAAGGGAAATCGGCCTGACGACACTGGAGGACAGGAGGGTTAGGGAGACATGATAACGACATACAAAATACTGCGGGGAATAGACAAGGTGGATAGAGACAGGATGTTCCAGAGAGGGGACACAGAAACAAGGGGTCACAATTGGAAGTTGAAGACTCAGATGAGTCAAAGGGATGTTAGGAAGTATTTTTCAGCCATAGAGTAGTCAGGAAGTGGAATAGTCTAGCAAGTGATGTAGTGGAGGAAGGAACCATACATAGCTTTAAGACGAGGTATGATAAAGCTCATGGAGCAGGGAGAGAAGGGACCCAGTAGAGATCAGTGAAGAGGCGGGGCCAGGAGCTAAGTCTCGACCCCTGCAACCACAATTAGGTGAGTACACACACACGCCAATAACAGAGAATAACATAACCTTCATTTTCCCGCTCGTGCTGATAATAATTACTATGTATAACTTCAGTCGTCATTATTATACTGGTATAATCTAAAGGGATATTTTTTGTGCATGCTGGTCCATCCTTTATTACGGTTGAACGACTGAACGCAGGTGAAAAAACTACCATGGTGGCCAGTTGTCCTTGTTGGCAGCGGTACTGAAGGTTGTCGACCACCCCATCACACCTGACTGCCCTGCCCTACCACCACCACCTGACTGCCCTGCCCTACCACACCTGACTGCCCGGCCCTACCACCCTACCACACCTGACTGCCCTGCCCTTCCCCCGAACCCTGGCTGCTCTGCCCTCCCCCTCCACACCTGCTGCCTGCCTCCCCCACACCCTGTGCCTGTCTACATTGCCTCCTCCACCACCACCTGACTGCCTGCTCATCCTCCCCCCCACACTGTTGCTGCCATGCCCTCCCCCACACCTGACTGCCTGTCTCTTACCCTCCCCCACACCTGATTGCTGCTACCACCCCCCACACCTGACTGCCCTGCCCTAACTCCACCACCCTGGACAGCGTTCCTGACCACACCCCTGCTGCCCGGCTACCACCCTCCAACTGGACTGCGGCTCTGATCCAACCAGCTGTACTGCGACCGCACTACACCACTACAACCTGACGCCCGCTGGTAAGGACCTGACTGCCTGCTCTACCACGCCTCACAAGACGCCCTGCTAACCCCCTACCACTGATGCTGGCAGCACCCACACACTATGCCCTGCCCTACCACCCTACCACACCTGACTGCCCTGCCCTACCACCCCACCACACCTGACTGCCCTGCCTTACCACCCCACCACACCTGACTGCCCTGCCCTACCACCCCACCACACCTGACTGCCCTGCCCTACCACCCACCACACCTGACTGCCCTGCCCTACCACCCTACCACACCTGACTGCCCTGCCCTACCACCCCACCACACCTGACTGCCCTGCCCTACCACCCCACCACACCTGACTGCCCTGCCCTACCACCCTACCACACCTGACTGCCCTGCCCTACCACCCCACCACACCTGACTGCCCTACCCTACCACACCTGACTGCCCTGCCCTACCACCCCACCACACCTGACTGCCCTGCCCTACCACCCTACCACACCTGACTGCCCTGCCCTACCACACCTGACTGCCCTGCCCTTCCTCCCAATACCTGTTGTGCTGTCTCATTGCCTCTCCCCCACATCTGTTGTGCTGTCTCATTGCCTCTCCCCCACATCTGTTGTGCTGTCTCATTGCCTCTCCCCCACATCTGTTGTGCTGTCTCATTGCCTCTCCCCCACACCTGTTGTGCTGTCTCATTGCCTCTCCCCCACACCTGTTGTGTTAAGTCATCCCCACACTTATACCTGGAGTATACCTGGAGAGGGTTTCGGGGATCAACGCCCCGCGGCCCGGTCTGTGACCAGGCCTCATGGAGGATCAGGGGTCTGATCAACCAGGCTGTTACTGCTGACTGTGCGTAAACCGACGTACGAACCACAGCCCGGCTGGTCAGGTACTGACTTTAGGTGCGTGTCCAGTGCCTTCTAGAAGACAGCCAGGGGTATATTGGTAATCCCCCTTATGTATGCTGGGAAGCAGTTGAACAGTCTTGGGCCCCTCACACTTATTGTCTCAGTGTACTCGTGGTGACCCTGCTTTTCATTGGGGAAATGTTGCATCTGCCGAGTCTTTTGATTTTGTAGGGAGTGATTTTCGTGTGCAAGTTTGGGACTAGTCCCTCTAGGTTTTTCCAAGTGTACATAATTGTATATTTTTCTCGCCTGCATTCCAGGGAATACAAATCAAGGGACTTCAACTGTTCTCAGTAATTTAGGTGCTTTGTCGTACTTATAAATGCCATAGAAGTTCTCTGTACATTCTCCAGGTCTGCAATTTCGCCAGCCTTGAAGGGAGCCTTTAGTGTACAGCAGTATTCCAGCCTAGAGAGAACAAGCGATTTGAAGAGAATCATCATGGGCTTGGCATCCCTAGTTTTGAAGGTTCTCATTATCATTTTCCTAGCAGATGTGGTACATACATTGTTGTGGTCTTCGAAAGTGAGATCCTCTGACATTATCACTCCCAGGTCCTTCACAATAGTTTTTCACTCTATTGTGTGATTTGAATTTCTTTCATACTCAGATACACTTTTAATTTCCTCGGGTTTTCCATATCGGAGTTATTGAAATTTCTCATCATTAAACTTCATATTGTTTTCCATGACCCGTGTAAAGCTTTGGTTGATGTCCGCTGGGAGTCCTGCAGTGTCTTTAATGGTGGACACTATAGTGCAAATTCGGGTGTCATCTGCAAAGGAAGACATGGCGCTGTGGCTTTATATCCCTGTCTATATCAGATATGAGGATGAGGAACAGATGGGAGCGAGTACTGTGCTTTGTGGAATAGAGCTTTTCACTGTAGCCGCCTCAGACTTTACTCTGTTTACTGCTACAATTTATGTTCTATTTGTTAGGAAATTATAGATCCATCTACCAACGTTTCCTGTTATTCCTTTATCACGCATTTTGTGTGCTATTACACCATGGTCACACTTGTCAAAGGCTTTTGCAAAGTCTGTGTATACTACATCTGCATTTTGTTTGTCTTCTAGAGCATCCAGGACCTTGTCATAGTGGTCCAGTAGTCGGGACAGACAGGAGCAACCTGCTCTAAACCCATGCTGCCCTGGGTTGTGTAACTATGGGTATCTAGATGAGTGACGATCTTCCTTCTTAGAACCCTTTCAAAGATTTTTATGATATGAAATGTTAGCACTATTGGTCTGTAGTTCTTTGCTATTGCTTTACTGCCCCCTTTGTGGAGTGAGGCTATGTCTGTTGTTTTTAGCAGCTGTGAGATGACCCCTGTGTCCAAGCTCCCTCTCCATAGGATGTTAAAAGCACATGATAGGGGCTTCTTGCAGTGCTTGATGAACACGGAGTTCCATGAGTCTGGGCCTTGGGCAGAGTGCATGGGCATGTCATTTATCGCCTTTTCAAAGTCATTTGGCATCAGGATAATATCAGATAAGTTCGAGTCTACCAAATTCTGTCTCTCATAAAAATTTCATTTAGGTCATCGACTCTCAGTTTGATTAGTGGCTCGCTAAAAACCGAGTCATATTGGGACTTGAGTAGCTCAGTCATTTCCTTGCTGTCATCTGTGTAGGACCCATCACGTTTAAGTAGGAGCCCAATATTAGATGTTGTTCTCGACTTTGATTTGGCATAAATAAAGAAATATTTTGTGTTTCTTTCAATTTCATTTATGGCTTTTAGTTCTTCCCACGTTTCTTGACTCCTGTAAAATTCCTTTAGCTTCAGTTCGATGTTTGCTATTTCTCTGACCACTGTCTCCCTACGTATTACAGATATATTGGCCTCTTTTAGCCGCTCTGCTATTCTTTGCCTTCACCTGTATAAGGAGCACCTTTCTATTTCTAGTTTACATCTTCTCCTTTTTCTTAAAGGAATATGCCTTGAGCATACCTCGAGTGTCACAGAGTTAATTTGTTCTAGATATAGGTTTGGATCTGTGTTGCTTAGGCTATCACTTAGGACCTGATTTACTTGGTCCCACTGTTACACAGTGTGCTGCAGTAATTTTTTTTTTTTATTAACACAGGCCGTTTCACACAAAGGCAGGGTGGCCTAACAAAGAAAAACTTTCATTATCATTCACTCCATCACTGTCTTGCCAGAGGCGTGCTTACACTACAGCTACAAAACTGCAACATTAACACCCCTCCTTCAGAGTGCCAGCACTGTACTTCCCATCTCCAGAAATCAAGTCCAGCCTGCCGGTTTCCCTGAAACCCTTCATAAATGTTACCTTGCCTACACTCCAACAGCACGTCAAGTCCTAAAATCCATTTGTCTCCATTCGCTCCTATCTAACACACTCACGCAGGCTTGCTGGAAGTCCAAGCCCCTCGCACAAAAAACCTCCTTTACCCCTTCCCTCCAACCTTTTCTAGGCCGACCCCTACCCCGCCTTCCCTCCACTACAGATTTATACACTCTCGAAGTCATTCTATTTTGTTCCATCCTCTCTATATGTCCAAACCATCTCAATAACCCCCTCCTCCAATAATCCCACACCTCCTCCTAATCTCCAAACTACGGATTCTCTGCATTATATTCACACCACACATTGCCCTCAGACATAACATCTCCACTGCCTCCAGCCTTCTCCTTGTTGCAACATTCACAACCCATGTCTCACACCCATACAAGAGTGTTGGTATAAATATACGTACTCTCATACATTTCCCTCTTTGCTTTCATGGATAAAGTTCTCTGTCTCCACAAGCTCCTCAGTGCACCACTCACCTTTTTCCCCTCGTTAATTCTATGATTCACCTCATCCTTCATATACCCATCTGCTGACACATCCACTCCCATATATCTAAACACATTCACCTCCTCCATGCTCTCTCCCTCCAATCTGATATCCAGTCTTCCGTTATCTAATTTTTTTGTTATCCTCATCACTTTACTCTTTCCTATATTCACTTTTAATTTCCTTCTTTTACATACCCTACCAAACTTATCCACCAACCTCTGGAACTTCTCTTCAGAATCCCCCTAAAGCACAGTGTCATAAGCAAAGAGCAACTGTGACAACTCCCACTTTGTGTTAGATTCTTTATCTTTTAACCCCACACCTCTTGCAAACACCCGGGCATTCACTTCTCTTACAACTCCATCTATAAATATATTGAACAACCACGGTGACATCACACATCCCTGTCTAAGGCCTACTTTTACTGGGAAATAATCTCCCTCTCGCCTACATACTCTAACCTGAGCCTCACTATCCTCATAAAAACTTTTCAACACTTTCAATAACCTAACTCCTATTCCATACATTTGCAACATCTGCCACATTGCCCCCCTATCCACCCTATCATATGCCTTTTCCAAATCCATAAATGCCACAAACACCTCTTTACCTTATCTAAATATTGTTCACCTATATGTTTCACTGCAAACACTTGGTCTACACAACCCCTACCTTCCTAAAGCCTCCTTGTTCATCTGCTATCCTGCTCTCTGTCTTACTCCTAATTCTTTCAGTAATTACTCTACCATACACTTTACCAGGTATACTCAACAGACTTATTCCCCTATAATTTTTACACTCTCTTTTGTCCCCTTTGCCTTTATACAAAGGAACTATGCACATTCTCTGCCAATCCCTAGGTACCTTACCCTCTTCCTCAAAATATTCCCTCCATCTTCCCGATACCTCTAACTCTCCATTTAATAACTCTCCACTCCTATTTTTAACTGACAAATCCATTCTTTCCCTAGGCTTTCTCAACTTATTAATCTCACTCCAAAACTTTTTCTTATTTTCAACAAAATTTGCTGATAATATCTTACCAACTCTCTCATTTGCTCTCTTTTTACATTGCTTCTGTTGATACAGTGCTGGAGTGTGAGCAATGTAACATTCACAAAAGACATGTTGACACAGTGCTGGAGTGTGAGCAATGTAACATTCACAAAAGACATGTTGACACAGTGCTGGAGTGTGAGCAATGTAACATTCACAAAAGACATGTTGACACAGTGCTGGAGTGTGAGCAATGTAACATTCACAAAAGACATGTTGACACAGTGCTGGAGTGTGAGCAATGTAACATTTACAAATGACATGTTGATACAGTGCTGGAGTGTGAGCAATGTAACATTCACAAAAGACATGTTGACACAGTGCTGGAGGGTGAGCAATGTAACATTCACAAACGACATGTTGATACAGTGCTGGAGTGTGAACAATGTACATTTACAAATGACATGTTGATACAGTGCTGGAGTGTGAGCAATGTAACATTTACAAAAGGATTCAGTGAAATCAGTTAACTGAACTAGTCGTCCCAGCCAGCTGAAGGAGAGGTGGGGATGTTGCAATTCAGATGGTCATTTGAACTGCATTGTCCACAAAAAACAGCCATTCAAGGAATGATGGTGAATGTGTTTGCTTCTTTGGGTCATACAATCATGGTGGGAAACAGTTGATATGGTTAAAAAATTAAGAAAATTATCTCAGCACTAATTTTGTAGGGCAGCAGTTTTAACTGAGGCTATGTAGCACATCATGTGGTAACCAGCCTCATTTTTCACAACTGGTTGCTTTTCTTAAACCAATAAAAATGTTTAATAAATCACAGAATAGGGGATGCTTAAACAGGCCCTGACTTGTTTGCAATCATGTTATTTCGATTTTGTGAGTCAATATGTTTATTGAAAATCAAATAAAAAATAAAATAACAAGTGTGTTCACATTTGGCAGTGGGTTGTCTCTGTGAATATACACAAAGTTCCAATAAGCACAAACATCACTCGTGATTCTTACAATTTTTCCAAGTCTGATTTGTGATGTTCTGAAATGTGATGTCATTACACCTCTGAAAAAAACAGCAGTTGAATGAATGTTTTCCTCTTAAAGTCATACTGCCTTGGCAGGACATGACCATTGGTGTAAAAAAACTTACTCATGGTGTGATGATGAGTTGTCATGTAGTACCCAAGCAAAATGTAGCAAATGTGCTACATGTTGCTTGGGTACTACATGTTTTCTGTGTCACAATATCTGGCAAAAACAAATGACTCCCTTGTGAAATAAAAAGGCCACTATGAGCTAAACTTATTTATTAAAACAGGAAACTGCATTTCTAGTTTATACATAATCTGTTTATGTTTTATGTTAATGAGATAAATCAATATGTCATGTCTACATACAGAGCTCGACTCACAACTGATATGACCAGGGTTCAATTCTGGGTTGGGCAAGATGTATGGGCAAGTCTCCTTACAACTGCTGCTCTCATTCACTTAGAATAAATAAGTACCTGAATTCACAAATAACCACAATTAGGAGAGAAAACTTATGATGACATTTCAGTCCATCGTGGAACACTGTCAAGTTGAAACTTGACGTGACTTAACAGCAGTCCAGGATGAACCAAAATATTGTTGCAAGTTTTCTCTCCTGAGTGCAAGTTATCTGTGAATTGTTCCAGCAAAGACATTATGACTCATTTTTCTTTAAATATCTGGATGCAAGTCAACCATTTTGAATTGTATGATCCCATAGGAAATTCCACCAACTACTGTACAGTACTTAGCTTTGTTGGACTACCTTTTACAAATAACCCTAAAGGTACCTTCTATAATTCTATCCATTTCTAAATCAGTGAGAGCCTGAGGCACATACCTAACACAGCTGGTGATACAGCTCCACAACTTCTTGAGGCAGGTCTTTACAACAAGCACCATTAATCTGTGAAAAAAGAAACTAAGATATAGTATGGTATATCTTTGATGAGTTCTGAGGGTTTTTCTATTCCCAGAGCCCAGCCACAGGTCAGGCTCATCTGGTGTTTGCCTGGTCAACCAGGCTGTTGCTGCTGGTGCCTCAACTATAATGTGTACATCATTAATAGGAATGAGAGGTTGTAAATTTGAAAAAATACACTATGGAGAACTGGAAAATGATACTTAGAAGTTTTACCTGGAAACCATAGTGTTTTTACATCATTAATGTTTATTAACAAGACAAAATCTTCACTATACATACCATGAAGACCTTCCTACTGAGACAAGAGGGGACATTCATAACCTTTAAATTCATTCTTTAAAGACCCTCAAAAAATTTATATACTGATATGACAAAAGGAAACAGAAAGATTCAGAATGTGGAAACTGGTATTACATTATTATTATTATTATTATTATATTATTATTATTATTATTATTATTATTATTATTATTATTATTATTATTATTATTGCTGTTGTTATTGTTGTAAAAAAAAGAATCGTTTATATAGTAACTGAAAAGACACACTAATACTAAATTGCTAAAAATTCATTATGCAATTTGCAAAAAAATATATTCATTACTGCAAACAAACATTTAACAGGCTTCCATTTTGTTCGTGTGATAGACCTCAAGTACTTCCCTAGATAGTCTCTATCTACCAACCTACTACCCTGGCACCAATTTTTTCTCTAATTTTATTTTTTGACACTTTCTCTTTCTGCTTTTACAACCTCTAAAATTCACTTTGAATCCAAAGTGTAGATCTGAACACTGTACTCTCTCTAAAATGTTTAAGCTTTCCCAATTTTTCTGTCACCACAAATAAACCACAGTGGACCCCCGGATTTCGTCAATAATTCTTTCCAGAAGGCTGTTCGAGTGCCGTTACCAAACGAATTTGTTCCTATAAGGACGAATGTAAATTAGATTAGTCTGTTTCAGACCCCCAAAAATACACTTACAAAAGCACTTACAAAAACACACTTACATAATTGTTCGAGTTGGGAGCAGTATGAAATCCGGGGTCCACTGTAACAAGTATATCTCGCTACTTCTACATACACTTTAGGTCACACTACACATGCATGTACAGTGGTCCCTCGGTTTTCGCCGAAAATTCGTTCCAGAATGCTGCTCAAGTGCCATTACCGAACGAATTTACTTCCTTAAGAAATAATGTCACGTAGGTTAGTCTATTTCAGACCCCAAAAATACACTTGCAACAGCACTTACGAAAATACACTTACATAAATGTTCGAGTTTGGAGATGCACGAAAACCGAGGGACCACTGTACATGCATACAGTGGACCCTCGGTTACGAGATCTCCCAAAGCCTTCTGTAAGTTTATTTCAAAGCTTTGTAAGTATATTTTGGGGTGTAGGATTTAGTCTATTTACATTATTCCTTATGAGATAAATTCGTTTGGTAATGGCACTTGAACGATTTCAACGAAATATCGTAACTCGAGGTACCACTGTATGTATCTTTACTCACCCATCTGGGATTTCTTCTATTTTCTTAATAGTTCTTGTTCATGTTTATTTCCTCTTATCTCCATGGGAAAGTGGAACAGAATTCTTCCTCCATAAGCCATGCGTGTCATAAGAGGCAACTAAAATGCCAGGAGCAAGGGGCTAGTAACCCCTTCTCTTGTATAAGTTATTAAATTTAAAAAGAAAAACTTTTGTTTTTCTTTTAGGTCACCCTAACTCGGTGGGATACAACCGATGCATTAAAAAAATTACGTTACCTATGTAATTCAACTTAGAAAATTACACAAGACTTCTTTCTTTCTTTCAACACGTCGCGGTTCCCACCGACACAAGACTTACACTGTAATATTCTCCAGTAGAGTCAATTTTAAGAGGTAATATACATAGATAATACTGAAATTAAACAAGCAAAAGAGCTTACTTGACATGAACATGTGGACCACACACATTATTCATATTCACGGGAAAGCACTAAACCCAGAAGGGCCATAAACAGAAACTGGGAAATGCAACAACTTAAAATTTCCTGTTTCGAAAACTTATATAACACATGAAAATATTACAAAATATCACGACTTTTCATTTCACATAGAACATTACAATTTTACTAAACTTCCCCCTTACAATGCAGTTTGGAAAATAAGTTTGATCTCTTGATCCAAGAAATTGGAGGATGTCTGCAATTCCTTGAATCAAGAGCTTCTGACCAGCATTAAAGCACCCTCTGAATAAAGCCACACAAAGACTAACCTTAACTGATGATAAATTTGGTGATGGTGGGATAACCCTTATAGGCGATTGTTGATGAGCTAATGCCAGCCATACATGATGTGGGTGAGTGTGTGCCAACTGCTTCACCAAGTGAATCCCAGCATTACATAGATCAACTGGTTGATGAGTGTTCAAGTATATCATCAACATGTTTACTAACTCTGACATTTGAACAACATCCAACATTAATGATGTAACGAGACTTGGCAGTGTTTGTAATAACGTCATTTGGGCTCGATAAGCAGGAGTCATGTAATAGCCACTCCTTCTGCTCTTCCCTAAGCTTGTGTGACCTTGATTTCTGAGAAACAATAGGAGAGGTGGGAACACTTCTTTCAAAGTGCGCTGTCGAAGGAAGTCCCCGCTGGTGACAACCATTGCTGCTAATACTTCGAGAGCAAGTACCATTACTACAAAATCATAGTCTTTTAACCTGAGCACTAATGGTTTCCATAACTTGTGGACGACTGGCAGTCTTTGGTCTTCCCAGGAAGCTAAAGCTGAACAGCCAGTCTTAATTACTTTCAATACAACAAGTTTCAGTTTTCTGTCCTGGGTGTATAACAAGTGAGAACATCTTTCCAAAATAACAACAACGAGCTCAATATATTTTGGTACCACTTTCTTTTCGTCTTCCTCGAGAACATTCTCTGCTACTCCATCTTCATAATCCTGTTGACTTTCAGGTCTGTGACCATTTTCTCTGTCACTGTCCACCACATGTTCTGTTACATCTACAATATCACTTTTTTCAATACCTTCTTTAACAGTCATTTGATCTTTGTGATACTGCTCTAAAAATCGAGCAATAGGTCCACGATTATCACATGAGGCAGATTGTTGAAAAGTACCTTCCTGTTTCACTTCAGATTCTCCTTTACCAAAATTGTTATTTATACCACAACTAATATTACTAGTATTAAAATCTTTACAAATGGCCTGAGTTTTAGATTCGTATTTAACAACTGCAGTAACATAGACGTGCAAAACTCTCACCAGAGGTAAAGCTTGCTCATTATGATACGTGTCAAGGCAGGTGAGCACATCTTCCACTAATTCTTCTATGAAAGCAATGACATCAATGTTAGCATATTCCAGAGAGACCTGAAGAACAAGTGGTGCTGTGGGATGCTGCTGCAACTTTTTAAGCTTCATGGAGAGTGCATACCAAAATTGAGGGACACTTTTTTCAATTAATTCAGCAACATTTTTGTACCCACATGACTGTGCAATTTCTTGAAGAGTGTTGATAGCAGTGTGACCAACCAATACATTAGGTTCACCAGCTTTCTCCATTACAGAACACAGAACTTGGCTTAGAAACACATCAAAATTCCTGCCCATCATACGAGCACATGCACTTATCAAATTCAGAGTAATGGCAACAAGTACTACATTACTCTTAACTAAATCAATGGAAAGATTCTTCTGTTGGTTCACTGGAATCAAAGAGGCACCCAGGTCTTCCACATTGTTGTCGTCCACGTTGTACCGCTCACTGACGCAGAGTGGTGCGTTGAAAATTTCCTGACACATGATGAGCTCTAACACATTCTTCACTACCTGCTCACTCTCTTCTTGTGGGATGCTCTGCCGGTCCTTCTCTCTCAACTTCCGTTCATCTCTTCCTACAAGATGATAAATTGTTACCGTTACAATTATGTAATGTCTTTATAGCTAAATTTCTAGTTTAAGTTTGCCCAAAACAGTGTACATATTCATGGCTTTTTTTAATTAATACATTAACCCTTTCACTGTCGGTGCAGTATAGGTACGGCTTACGAGCTAGTGTCTGTGACGTATTAATATGCCAAAATTCTAGCGGCTTCAAATCTAGCAAGAGAAAGCTGGTAGACCTACATGTGAGAGAATGGGTCTGCATGGTCAGTGTGCGCAGTATAAAAAAAATCGAGGAGGCCGCAGTGCATTGTAGGAGTGCTAATTCAGTATGCCTTGATCACCAAGCCTAGCGGTAAGGAATACCTCACTCTCCGGCGAATTGGGACTCTTCCTTTCCCAAGTGATAGTTCTAACACAGACTGAAGTGTCAGTGAAGATGAATCTCATGGTTTTGAGAAGTTTGTGACCAAAAGCAATGCCCAGGATACCAGATATAGTGCTGAAAACCCAGACGATTATCAACCTTCCACCAAAAAAGTCAGACAAAGTGACTTATTTCCACGTGGGTGGTGGGGAAGACAGTGTGGGTCATGGGGAAGGCAGCGTGGGTGGTGGGGCAGGCAGCGTGGGTGGTGGGGAAGGCAGCGCGGGTTTGCGTAAACATAGCAGCATATGTGTAGATTACCTAGGATAACCCAAAAAAAGTCAGACAAAGTGACTTATTTCCATGTGGGTGGTGGGGAAGACAGCATGGTTGGTGGGGAAGGCAGTGTGGGTAGTGGGGAAGGCAGCGTGGGTTCATGTAAACATAGCAGCATATGTGTAGATTACCTAGGATAACCCAAAAAAGTCAGATAAAGTGACTTATTTCCATGTGGGTGGTGAGAAAGACGTCATGGTTGGTGGGGAAGGCAGTGTGGGTAGTGGGAAGGCAACATGGGTGGTGGGGAAGGCAGTGTGGGTGGTGGGGAAGGCAGCGTGGGTATATACCTTTGATATACCTTTGAAGAGTTTCGAGAGTATCTACTCTCTGAGCCCGGCCATGGGCCCGGCTCGTCTGGTGCTTGCCTGGTCAACCAGGCTGTTGCTGCTGGAGGCCCGCTGCCCCACATATCCATCACAGCCTGGTTGATCTGGCACCTGGTGAAGATATTTGTCCAGTTTCCTCTTGAAGGCTTCTACACTGGTTCCAGCGATGTTTCGGATATCTTCTGGTAAGATGTTGAATAGTCTGGGACCCCGGATGTTAATACAGTGCTCCCGTATTGTCCCCACCGCACCCCTGCTCCTCACTGGGTTTATTTTACACTTTCTCCCATATCTCTCACTCCAGTATGTTATGGCAGTGTGCAGATTTGGGACCAGGCCCTCAAGTACTTTCCATGTATATATTATCATGTATCTCTCTCTCCTCCGCTCCAATGAGTACATGTTCAAGACTTGAAGGCGTTCCCAATAATTTAGATGTTTCAATGGCTCAATGTGAGCCGTAAACGATCTCTGGATTTGTTCAAGCTCTGCTATTTCTCCTGCCCTGAACGGGGCCGTCAGCACTGAGCAGTATTCTAAGTGGGGGAGCACTAGCGATTTGAATAGTGTCACCATCGGCATTATTTCCTTGTTTTGAAAGTTCTCAATACCCACCCCGTCATCTTCCTGGCTGTTGTGATCTTTGTCTTGTTATGGTCTTTAAACGACAGATCAGCAGACATAATTATTCCCAAGTCCTTTACGTGTTCCTTTCGTTCTATGTGGTGACCCTCTTGCGTTTTGTATATAGTGTTCCTTTTGAGTTCTTCATTTTTTCCATACCTAAGCAGCTGAAACTTATCACCATTGAACGTCATGTTGTTCTCCACTGCCCATTGGAAGACCCTGCTTATGGTGGGGAAGGCAGCGTGGGTGGTGGGGAAGGCAGCGTGGGTGGTGGGGAAGGCAGCGTGGGTGGTGAGGAAGGCAGCGTGGGTGATGGAGAAGGCAGCGTGGGTTGGTGCAAACATGTTTTGTCAACAATATAATGATAACAATGTTTGTGCAGTTATTGTGTTGCATACAATGAGTGAATATATATACATTATGCATTACAGTGGACCCCGAGTAACGTAAAAACTTCATTCCAGAAGCCTTCTCAAGTGCCATTACCGAACGAATTTACTCCCTTAAGGAATAATGTCACGTAGGTTAGTCTATTTCAGACCCCCAAAATACACTTCCACAAGCACTTACAATATTATACTTACATAATTGTACAATTTCCAGGGTGTTCGTTACTTGGGGGTCCACTGTATATTGGTCTCACAGGCCACAAAAGTTACTTGAAAAAATAAAATATTAGAAAAGAAAATAAAAATGAATGAAAGTAAAAATAATATTACCGAGTGAGCGGCAGTCGCCAATGTTGCTGTTAGCAGTTCACTTTCTGTCAACTTCTTGCCTCTATATCTCAGTAAGTACTGATCGCAAATTTGTTTTTTCTTTTAAAACACTCACAAAAATATTCTGAAGATTTTGGTAAGAAATTTTTTTTCAATATTTTTTGACACAGCGAGTGAGTTCAGGATCAGGGGTCTCGACAGTGAAAGGGTTAATACATAGCAACCATCTGTAACACTACTTATGAATAAGTAACACTGCAACCATCTGTAACACTACTTATGAATAAGTAACACTGCAAACATCTGTAACACTACTTATGAATAAGTAACACTGCAACCATCTGTAACACTGTACAGTGGACCCCTGGTTTACGTTAGGCTCCAAACTCGAACAATTATGTAAGTGTATTTTTGTAAGTGCTTTTGTAAGTGTATTTTTGGGGGTCTAAAAGGACTAATCTAATTTACATTATTCCTTATGGGAACAAATTCGTTTGGTAACGGTACTTGAACAGCATTCTGGAACGAATTAATAACGTAAACCGGGGTCCACTGTACTTATAAGTAACACTGCAACCATCTGTAGCACTGTACTTATGAATAAGTAACACTGCAACCATCTGTAACACTGTACTTATGAATAAGTAACACTGCAACCATCTATAACACTGTATGTACTTATAAGTAACACTGCAACCATCTGTAGCACTGTACTTATGAATAGGTAACACTGCAACCATCTGTAGCACTGTACTTATGAATAAGTAACACTGCAACCATCTGTAACACTACTTATGAATAAGTAACACTGCAAACATCTGTAACACTACTTATGAATAAGTAACACTGCAAACATCTGTAACACTACTTATGAATAAGTAACACTGCAACCATCTGTAACACTGTACAGTGGACCCCTGGTTTACGTTAGGCTCCAAACTCGAACAATTATGTAAGTGTATTTTTGTAAGTGCTTTTGTAAGTGTATTTTTGGGGGTCTAAAAGGACTAATCTAATTTACATTATTCCTTATGGAAACAAATTCGTTTGGTAACGGTACTTGAACAGCATTCTGGAACGAATTAATAACGTAAACCGGGGTCCACTGTACTTATAAGTAACACTGCAACCATCTGTAGCACTGTACTTATGAATAAGTAACATTGCAACCATCTGTAACACTGTACTTATGAATAAGTAACACTGCAACCATCTATAACACTGTATGTACTTATAAGTAACACTGCAACCATCTGTAGCACTGTACTTATGAATAGGTAACACTGCAACCATCTGTAGCACTGTACTTATGAATAAGTAACATTGCAACCATCTGTAACACTACTTATGAGTTGCCTTGCCAGTGTTAGTAAATGAACTTTGTGTGGGTCATAACGCACTAATTCATAATAAAGAATCCTGAAGGATATTACCTACTCATACTTTTTTTTACCTCAATAGCCATTTTCCATCAAGGAAGGGTGATCCAACAAAAAGGAAATGCATTCACCATCACTTATTCAACCCCTATCTTGCCAGAAGTGCACTGACATCATAATTCAGATTACTCTCAGAGTTAACATCTCCACCCCTCCTTCAGAGTGCAGGTACTGTACTTCCCACCTCCAGGACTCAAGTCCAGCTAACCAGTTTCCCTGAATTCCTTCATCATTACCTTGATCACACTCCAACAGCACGTCCATGACTCATAAAATTGTAGTAACACGATTGCAAACAGACCAAAGAGTTTTAGGACTCACTTGTAATGGGTTCAAACCCAACCTGTTCTGTGTTTTTTAATTATCACATTCATTAAAAACCACTTATCACCATTCAGTGCTATCAACCACTCTATGAATATTTTTTAAGTTACACTGAACCCACCTTGTAAAATGAGGGTCAGCATAAGAAGTGATTCCTTTTGATGATAAGTTGATTGTTGTAGGCATTCTAAACAGAGATCCACCACTAGTGTTAAGTTACTGTGGTAGCCTATGAGGTGACAAGCAGTGGCAAGAGCTTCGCTGATTCTCACATTTGGAAATGCTTGAAGCACTTCCCTAATGAAGGCTTTATGCTTAACAATTCAAACGGATCTGAAAGGTATCAATAAAAACATTTGATTTTATAATTAAATTACTTATGTTAGGATATTCTGAAGGTAAATTGTAAACATTAGTGGATTAAAGAATAAAGTCACAATATCGTGACTGGAACAATACACAAATAACCCTCACATAGGAGAGAGAAGCTTATGACCACGTTCTGGTCTGACTAGCTAATGGCTTTTATTAACAGAAGGTGACTCTCCTTGCAAGCAGTAACATATTCCCTCATCTCCTCCACTTCCTGCTTCCACTATGTCATTACCTCTCCTCTGACAGATAAGGGCAGGTTAAATTTTCATTCACTGTACAGTATTTCAGTTAAATTTTCATTTAGTATTCGTTTTTACAGTTTTCCTGTGCTGATAATTTATACATTTTTTATGTATAGTTACTATATTAATAAGTACGACTTACGTGGTCCAATCACCTTTATGTAAGTTTATTTTAAACGCTTTGTAAGTGTATTGGATCTAAGGACAGTCTATTTTATATCATTCTTAAGGATAAATTGTTTGGTAATGGGACTTGAACAGTATTCTGAATGAAATATGTATGATACATGTATTTGTTGTCTGGAACAGATTATTTCTATTAACATTATCCTTTATGGGAAAACTTGCTGGTTGTCGTCGATTTTGGTTGTCAAACTGACATCTGGAATGAGTTAAACTTAAAAACTGAGGTTCCACTCTAATGAAAAATACATTATATTATTACATGTATAATTTTCTCAAACTCGTTTCTTTCTTGGGTGTTCTTAAAGAGTTTATTACATTCTACACAACTTCTATTGTATGTGTAAACCCATTTAAATTACATAACAGCTTATAGAATTATTGTGTCATTCATTTATAATTTCATGGTTAAAGAACAAAGCACAATGAAGAAAGATAATATAAAAAGTTGTTAAATGAAGAATTCTGTATGATTTTCCACAAATGTGAGATGTCACTTGGAATTTTTTTACCCATGTGTAAATCTCATGTTTGTGAGTTTCATAATTACCCATTTGTAGCAACTAGTCATGGGACAATGCAAAATTTTTGCAGATACAGTGGACCCCCGGATTACGATGGCGTTGGATTACGCTGAATTCGGTTAGCGATACATTTTTCCATAAAAATGTTGGCTCAGTTTACGATGATCCTCTCGGAATACGCTATTCGTCTTGGACGCGTACATGTGCCCTGGGACAGCAGTGTGCCATTGTTTACCAGCGAGTGAGCGCCACCGCCGCCACCCACGCATTCATACCATACATTTTGTCATTTTTCCACTGTTTTTAGTGCCTGCAACTGCTAAATAAGCCACCATGGGTCCAAAGAAAGCTCCTAGTGCCAGCCCTGTGGTAAAGAATGTCAGAAATACGGTAGAACTGAAGGAGATCATTGCACAATGGACTTATGTGCAAGGCTTTATGGATGAATATCACCCTAACAAAGCTGTTGCAGGCCGTGCTGGCAACATGTACAATGACAATGTGGTGTCCCATTTCAGGGATGTTTTAAAGAAACACCAGACACAGAGCTCCCTGGACAGATTTTTGGTTAGAGAGGGGTCCAGTGACTCTCAACCTGGTCCTAGTGGCATTAAAAGAAAAAGGCCAGTAACCCCAGAAAAGAACTTGGTACCTGCAGTGTTAATGGAAGGGGATTCCCCTTCCAAACACTAGCATACTACTCCTTCCTCCCCCCTCCTTCCTTCTTCCACACATCAACAACTCTTCAATAAAGGTAAGTGTGAAGTTAATACACTGTTGTATGTATTAGTTGTAATTTATATATACAGTGGTACCCCGGTTTACGATGGTCTCCAAACTCGCCCTTTTATGTAAGTTTATTTTTTTAAATGCTTTTGTAAGTGTATTTTTGGGGTCTAAAAGGACTAGTCTATTTTACATTATTCCTTATGGGGATAAATTCATTTGGTAATGGTACTTGAACAGCATTCTGGAACGAAAAAATATCATAAACCGGGGTACCACTGTACATGTACTGTGTAAGTTAATGTGTAAAAAATATTTATTTTAATACTTTTGGGTGTCTGAAATGGATTAATTGAATTTCCATTATTTCTTATGGGGAAAATAGATTCGGTTTAAGTTATTTTCGGTTTAAGTTAAGCCCTCTGGAACGGATTAATAGCGTAATCCGGGGGTCCACTGTACTGATACTCAATTTTAGGAAAATACGAATACTATAAATATTAGCAGATACCCACCAATACCATCAAAATTAACTGATATTGTTACTCAATATCAGTTAAATTCCATCAATATAATGACATTTGTCTTTGCAGAACATACAGGGTCTAAAGCCATCAACAAACAACAAAATTCTTTACATCAACGGACTGCTCACGGAGTCAAATGCAATGTTTGCAGCTTTCATAGAGACCCACATAAAGGATAATTTGGACAACGAAATATGGATCCCAGAAGTTATAACCTATTCAGATGCGACAAACTAAACAGGCAACAAGGGAGGTTGGCTTGTACATCACAGAGTCGCTGATTTGCTCAGAACTACTAAACACCTCAAATGATGTAGCTGAAGTTTTGGCAGTAAAGATTGAAAACCAAAACCTTGTCACTGTAATGGTATACAAGCCTCCAGATGCAACTTCCCAGCAATTCCAGGAGCAGCTTTTGAAAATTGACCACTGTCTGGAAAATCTCCCAACTCCTGCCCCAAACATCTTACTACTAGGAGATTTCAACTTGAGACACCTAAATTGGAGGAGTGTAGCAAACAATATTTTAGCAGAGATCACCCCAAGAAGCAGCTCAGATGAAAATTCACACACACATGAGCTATTAAATCTCTGCACCAAATTCACCTTAAACCAGCAAATATTGGAGCCTACAAGACTGGGAAATACGCTGGACCTCATCTTCACTAACAACGACGATCTGATGCATAGTATAACCGTATCAAAGACAATACACTCAGATCACAACATAATAGACGTACAGACATGTATGAACAGGGCTCCTGACCAGCAAAATGTGATTAATGGGAAGAAGTCAACCAGGTCCTAAATGAAACAAGCTGGGAAGATATCCTAAACAACACAGATCCGAACTTCTGCCTAGAAAAAATAAACTCTGTGGTTCTTGAGATCTGCTCAAGGCACATTCCATTAAGAAAAAGAAAGAGAAGCTGTAAACTATAAAGAGAGACGCTCCCCATACAGACGAAGGCAAAGAATCACAGAGCTGCTGAAAGGGGCCAAAATATCTGAAATACGAAGGGAGGCACTGGTCAATGAAATAGCAAATATCAAACTTAAGCTGAAGGAATCTTACAGGAGACAAGAATGGCAGGAAGAACTAAAAGCCATATAGGAAATTGAAAAAAAAAAATACTTCTCTTATGCCAAATCTAAGGAAAAAACAACATCCAGTATTGGGCTCCTGCTTAGGCAAGATGGGACATACACAGATGACAGACAAGAAATGAGTGAGATACTAAAGTCCCAATATGACTCAGTGTTCAGTGAGCCATTACCCAGACTAAGGGTCAACAATCCAAATGAATTCTTTATGAACAAGACCCAAAATCTGGTCATCTCAAAAATCTCTGATATCATCCTAACACCACACGACTTTGAAAAGGCAATAAATGACATGTCCATGCACTCTGCCCCATGCCCAGACTCATGGAGCTCTGTGTTCATAAGAACTGCAAGAAGCCCCTGTCACGTGCCTTCAGCATTCTATGGAGAGGGAGCATCGAAACGGGGTCATCCCACACTCACTAAAAACAACAGACATAGCCCCACTGACAAAGATGGCAGTAAAGCAATTGCAAAGAACTACAGACTGATAGCACTAACATCCCATATCATAAAAATCTTTGAAAGGGTTCTAAGAAGCAAGATCGCCAACCACCTAGATACCCATCAATTACACAACCCATGGCAACACGGGTTTAGAACAGGTCGCTCCTGCCTGTCCCAGCTACTGGACCACTATGACAAGGTCCTGGATGCTGTAGAGGATAAACAAAATGCAGATGTAGTATACACAGACTTTGCAAAATCCTTCGACAAGTATGACCACAGTGTAATAGCGCACAAAATGCATAATAAAAGAATAACAGGAAAAGTTGGTAGATGGATCTATAACTTCCTGACAAATAGAACACAAAGAGTAATAGTAAACAGAGTAAAGCCCGAGGCAGCAATGGTGAAAAGCTCTGTTCCACAAGGCACAGTACTCACTCCCATCCTATTCCTCATCCTCATATCTGACATAGACAGAGATGTAAGCCATAGCTCCGTGTCTTCCTTTGCGGATGACACCCAAATTGCCATGACAATGACCTCCATCGAAGACACCGGAAGATTCCAAGCGGACATCAACCAAATCTTCAACTAGGTCACTCAAAACAATATGAAGTTCAATGAAGAGAAATTTCAACTACTCAGATATGGAAAACTTGAGGAAATTCAAACTGTATCAGGCTGTACAACAAATTCTAACCATACAATAGAGCAAAAAAGTAATGTGAAGGACCTGGGAGTGATAATGTCAGAGGATCTCGCCTTCAAAGACCACAATACTGTATCTACCACATCTGTTAGGAAAATGATAGGATGGATAATGAGAACCTTCAAATCTAGGAATGCCAAGCCCATGATGATTCTCTTCAAATCAATTCCTCTATGCTGGAATACTGCTGTACACTAACTGCCCCCATCAAGGCAGGTGAAATTGCTGACCTGGAGAGTGTACAAAGAACTTTCATGGCACACATAATAATAATAATAATAATATCTTTATTTTACTACATACTACTAGTACATAGAAAGCCCCTTGTTATGCTGAGCATTTCGGGCAAATTAGGTCAGTGTCCCAGGATGCGACTCACACCAGTCGACTAACACCCAGATACCCATTTTACTGATGGGGAACATAGACAACAGGTGTAAAGAAACACGCCCAATGTTTCTACCCTGGCTGGGAATCGAACCCAGTATGATAAGTATGATAAGGCACCTAAATTACTGGGAATGGTTGAAGTCCCTTGATTTGTATTCTCTGGAATGCAGGCAAGAGAGATACATGATAATATACACTTGGAAAATCCTAGAGGGATTAATACCAAACTTGCACACGAAAATCACTCCCTATGAAACCAAAAGACTCGGCAGGAGGTGCAACATTCCCCCAATGAAAAGCAGGGGTGCCATGAGTACACTGAGAGACAACACAATAAGTGTCAGGGGCCCAAGACTGTTCAACTGCCTCCCAGCATACATAAGGGGGATTACCAATAGACCCCTGGCTGTCTTCAAGAAGGCACCTAAAGTCAGTATCTGACCAGCCGGGCTGTGGTTCGTATGTCAGTTTGCGTGCGGCCAGCATTAACAGTTGGTTGATCAGACACTGATTGACCAAGAGGCCTGGTTTCAGACCGAGCCATGGGGGCGTTGACCCCCTAAACCCTCTCCAGGTATACTCCAGGTCTCCAGGTAAGGCAGGATGACCCAAAAAAGAAGAAACACTTCCATCATCACTCACTCCATCACTGTCTTACCAGAGGAATCCCAATACTACAGTTCAAAAACTACAATAGTACTAACCTTGAGCATCGGTCCTTTCCAGCAAGAGGTCAGAGTCAGTTGTGTCGAGGGTAAGAGCGAAGGAGAGAGCATGCAACAAGCGGTGAGAATGACTGGGCCCTGACAACACCTGTGTCAGTCTCTCTCCTAAAACTTCGAGGCAACCCAGAAGCTGTCGAACACACGTCAAAGTCTTGGCACCATCTGCCGGGAGAGTAAAACAGATGGTGTAACATTTAGCAACACTCCAGTCTGATGCACCTTGATGCTTGTGAAGGGTTCTTGATCCAAGGAATTACAGCTACCCTTCCCTTCCTTAGGCTAAACCTCATTAATCTTCCATTTTCCTAGGAGCTGTATGGCCCCCTACAAGTTTAACATTCCCCATGAATATAAAAATAATAATAAGTTTTATGTATAGAAAAAAGTTTAGTCTGTAATCAACTTTTTTTTTTTAGCCCACCAGCCATCTCCCACTGAGGTAGGGACACCGAAAAAACTAACACATTCTTTTTTTTTTTTTCAACAAGTCGGCCGTCTCCCACCAAGGCAGGGTGACCCAAAAAGAAAGAAAATCCCCAAAAAGAAAATACTTTCAACATCATTCAACACTTTCACCTCACTCATACATAATCACTGTCTTTGCAGAGGAGCTCAGATACGACAGCGAGAATAAGTCCCTCTCAACTGTCACTATCCCAGACCCCTCCTTTAAAGTGCAGGCATTGTACTTCCCATTTCCAGGACTCAAGTCCAACTAAATCAATTACAGTGGACCCCCGCCTAATGAGCACCCCGGAAATCGTACAATTATGTAAGTATAATATTGTAAGTGCTTGTGGAAGTGTATTTTTGGGGGTCTGAAATAGAATAACCTACATGACATTATTTCTTAAGGAAGTAAATTCGTTCGGTAATGGCACTTGAGCAGGCTTGTGGAATGAATTTTGCTCGTTAGGCGGGGGTCCACTGTAATTGGTTTCCCTTAATCCCTTCACAAAATATTACCCTGCTCACACTCCAACAGCTCGTCAGGTCCCAAAAACCATTCGTCTCCATTCATTCCTATCTAACACGCTCACACATGCTTGCTGGAAGTCTAAGCCCCTCGCCCACAAAACCTCCTTTACCTCCTTTACCCCTTTTCAGGACGACCCCTACCCCGCATTCCTTCCCCTACAGATTTATACACTCTCTAAGTCATTCTACTTTGATTCATTCTCTCTAAATGACCAAACCACCTCAACAACCTCTCTTCAGCCCTCTGACAAATACTTTTAGTAACTCCACACCTCCTCCTAATTTCCACACTCCGAATTTTCTGCATAATATTTACACCACACATTGCCCTTAGACAGGACATCTCCACTGCCTCCAGCTGCCTCCTCGCTGCAGCATTTGCAACCCATGCTTCACACCCATATAAGAGTGTTGGTACCACTATACTTTCGTACATTCAGTTCTTTGCCTCCATGGATAACGTTTTTTGTCTCCACAGATACCTCAACGCACCACTCACCTTTTTTCCTTCATCAATTCTATGGTTAACCTCATCCTTCATAAACCCATCCGCTGACAAGTCAACTCCCAAATATCTGAAAACATTCACTTCTTCCATAATCTCTCTCTCCAATGTGATATCCAATTTTTCTTTATTTAAATCGTTTGATACCTTCATCACCTTACTCTTATCTATGTTCACTTTCAACTTTCTACCTTTACACACTCTCCCAAACTCGTCCACTAACCTTTGCAACTTTTCTTCAAAATCTCCCATAAGCACAGTATCATCAGCAAAACATAACTGTGTCAACTCCCAATTTGCATTTAATTCCCCATAATTTAATCCCACCCCTCTCCCCAACACCCAAGCATTCACTTATTTTACAACCCCATCTATAAATATATTAAACAACCATGGTGACATTACACATCCCTGTCTAAGACCTACTTTTACCGGGAAGTAATCTCCTCTCTCCTACACACCCTAACCTGAGCCTCACTATCCTCATAAAAACTCTTTACAGCATTCAGTAACTTACTACCTATTCCATACACTTGCAACATTTGCCACATTGCTCCCCTATCCACTCTATCATATGCCTTTTATAAATCCATAAATGCAATGAAAACTTCCCTACCTTTATCTAAATACTGTTCACATATACGTATGCTTCAATGTAAACACTTATTCTACACATCCCCTACCCACTCTAAAGCCTCCTTGCTCATCTGCAATCCTACTCTCTGTCTTACCTCTAATTCTTTCAATAATAGCTCTGCCATACACTTTACCTGGTATACTCAGTAAACTTATTCCCCTATAATTCTTACAATCTCTTTTATCCCCTTCCCTTTATATAAAGGAACTATACATGCTCTCTGCAAATCCCTAGGTACCTTCCCCTCTTTCATACATTTATTAAACAAAAATACCATCCACTCCAACACTATATCCCCTCCTTCTTTTAACATTTCTGTCATGATCCCGTCAGTTCCAGCTGCTTTACCCCCTTTCATTTTACGTAATGCCTCACGCACCTCCCCCACACTCACATCCTCCTCTTCTTCACTCCTAAATGATGTTATACCTCCCTGGCCAGTGCATGAAATTACCGCCTCCCTTTTTTCATCGACATTTAAAAGTTCCTCAAAATATTCCCGCCACCTACCCAATACCTCCAGCTCCCCATCTACTAACTCCCCTACTCTGTTTTTAACTGACAAATCCATTCGTTCCCTAACCTTTCTTAACTTGTTTATCTCACTCGAAAAAAAAAATTCTTGTTTTCAGCAAAATTTCTTGACAGAGCCTCTCCCACTCTTTCATCTGCTCTCCATTTGCACTCTCTCACCACTCTCTTCACCTTTCTTTTACTCTCCATATACTCTGCTCTTCTATTAACACTTCTGTTTTGTAAAAACCTCTCATAAGCTACCTTTTTCTCTTTTATCACACCCTTTACTTCTTCATTTCACCACTCACTCCTCTTTCCTCCTGCACCCACCCTCCTTTAGCCACAAACTTCTGCCCCACATTCTAATACTGCATTTTTAAAACTATCCCAACTCTCTTCAACCCCCCCACTACTCATACTTGCACTAGCCCACCTTTCTGCCAATAGTTGCTTATATCTCACCCACTGACCCTAATTTTTTTTTTCTATCCTATAACACTTAAAAAAATGTACTCTTCATTTCTATAAAAAAAAAAAAAAAAATTCAAAATATTCGAGGCAGTAGCGGTAAGAACGTATATATACATTTGGACCATTTAAGGGTTAACAAGCTTCTGTTTCAGTCATAAACAGTGGACCCTCGGTTTTCGTCAATAATTCTCTCCAGAATGCTGTTCGAGTGCCGTTACCGAACAAATTTGTTCCCATAAGGACAAATGTAAATTAGATTAGTCGTTTCAGACCCCCAAAAATACACTTACAAAAGCACTTACAAAAATGCACATACATAATTGTTCGAGTTGGGAGCTGTACGAAAACCGAGGGTCCACTGTAACTGAAGGGTATCAATTTCTTTTATAATTGTTGTCTACCAACCTTTTACGTACGTACCAGTGTTTCACATTTGTATGACACAATGGTAGTACCTCCCTGGATGATTGATATCTTACAACCTATGTTTCATACTCACATGACAGGAGGATATTGCCTCCCTGGATGATTGCTGTCAAGCAACCTACTACAAATCTATGTTTCATATTCTCATGACAGGAGGGTGGTACCTCCCTGGATGATTGCTGTCTAATAATTTAATACACTGGTACCTCGGGTTACGAGCTTAATTCGTTCCAGAAGGTTGTTTGAGTGCCGATACCGAATGAATTTGTTCCCATAAGGAATAATGTAAATTAGATTAATCTGTTTCAGACCCCCAAAAATACACTTACAAAAGCACTTACAAAAATATACTTACACAATTGTTCAAGTTGGGAGCTGTTTGTATGCTGAGGTACCACTGTACCTGTATTTTTCACTTGCATAACAGGAGGGTGCTTCTTCCCTGGATGGTTGCTGTCTATCAACCTACTACCTGCTTTATACTATATATGGAATTTGACTCTAGAAAAGGAAATTCATTACCTTGCTGCCTGCAGATTGTTGGTAGTTGTGTTGAGAGAGCGTATACACGTTCTTCCAGCAGTTCCAGCAAGCCTTGTTGTGAGTGTGTGTGTTCACTCCTCACCTCCAGTGCTTCAGTAACTGCCAGCAACGCATCTTGTGCTGCCGTTCCCACATCTACAATATCATCACTGCGCAATCCCACTATTACTTCAACTGCCAAAATTACAGCTCCTGATAAAGACCTGTTGAAAAACGATACATTTTTTTTACTTACCACACTTACAATTAGTGTTATGAGATAAAGTTAGGAGATATGACCATTTTATCTATTGAGCACAAAAAATTGCCCAATCAACTATTTCAACCACCCAATAAAGTGATCAGAAATTGGCAATTTGGCCAATTTCACACAACGTTCAAAATATTCCAATTTCAAAATAGGGTCCAGAATAAACAATGCAGGCATTCCTGGCACTAAAAATGCAGGCATTCCTGGCACTAAAATAATATTTCCTCTGTTTATTAGTAACATTTCCAAGCTTCACACATGAATTCAATTTTTATTTTTTATTCACATAAAGAATTTTTATTCACACCAAAAAATAGAAGATTTACTGTTATGTAATACATATTGTAATAATTGTATAAATAATATCAGCGCATTCATGAACGCACATTAGACTGGCCAGTTGACATGAATTGGACATGTGACATGATTTGTTTACTCTTGAACATCGGCAAAAATCAAACATTTCCACTAATTTGAGCACGAAAATACACTGCAAAATCGCTGTTTTAATCCAAAACTAGTCACAGTTTTTTTGTCTCATTATGCAGTGCGTGCTGCAAGATTTGTTTTATATGGTACACACTTACCACATAGACCCATTCTCTCATATCTAGGCCCAAATTTACTGCTCACAGCTTATCTGAGTGAGCTGAGCTCATGACCTAGTACTACGGCCTAGGCCCTGGCTTCGAAGCCATAGAACTACAGCACAGACCCTCAAAGGGTTAATTATTGCAAGCTATAATGATTGTTAATTATTGCAAGTTATAATGCTTACTAATTATTGAAAACTACAATAAATCTTGCACACTACAAACTACCAGTAAAGTGTTTATCAATTATTACACACAGTGTTTAAAACTAATGTTACTTTATTCTTAGATTACACTTTAGGGTCGTGTTGTAATTAAATCGTACAAAGGTAGGGTAATATGAGAGTCTACTGTACATTTAGGTAATATACTTTTTTTTATAACTACAGTGGACCCTCGGTTTTTGTTCACCTCCAAACTCGAACAATTATGTAAGTATATTTTTGTAAGAGGCTTCGTAAGTGTATTTTTGGGGGTCTGAAACGACTAATCTAATTTACATTTGTCCTTATGGGAACAAATTCGATCGGTAACGGCACTCGAACAGCATTCTGGAAAGAATTTTCAACGAAAACCGAGGGTCCACTGTAGTTTAATGTTAAGGCTGCCCAAAATACATTGCATAACTATGGACTTTTCCATGTCCCCCCACCTCTTCAAAAGTACGTATGAGGTAAAATTTATGTAATGCCATGGAAAATCAACATAACTTTACTTGGCAAAATAGACACCACATTTCACCCAAACAGTGGGTGAAACATCTATTTTTCCATCTAGTCGGTATTTTATACCACTGATCTCCATAACTTTACTTACAAAATATATTGACTATTCTCCATGGGGAAGGGAAACAGAATTCTTCCTCCGTAAGCCATGCATGTCATAAGCGGCAACTAAAATGTCGGGAGCAAGGGGCTATTAACCCCTTCTCCTGTATAAATTACTAAATTTAAGAAGAAAAATTTTCGTTTTTCATTTTTGGGTCACCCTGCCTCGGTGGGATACAACCGGTTTGTTGAAAAGAAATAAAGAAAAAATATTGACTATCCAATGATGTATCATAGTGTTTCCAAGAGACAGAACAAGTGTGGAGGAATTAAGTAGAAAATAACAAAAGAAAATCTACTGAAAATCAATATGCATGGATGGTAAAGACTTCAAAATAGTCACAACAAAATAATCCACTGACCATCCTACTAAATTAGATTAATGCTTAAGATGCTAAATACTGTACCTGCAACAGTTGCAGATCAGCTGTTGTGCCCAGTATACCAGACTAAGTCGTACTCTCCAGTGAGAGTATGTCACCAGTTTTGCCAGTGACTGCACCAGCAGTGACACCCTCTCAGCAGTCTTGTCAACCCACTCACTAGTAATCTCTATGTTTATGGTTTTTGAAGACAGATTCTGAAAATATTACAAGATGTAGAACAAATTACTACAAGGAACAAGTGATATCAGAATATGAATATAGATACAGGAGGTGGGAAGGTTAGTGCCTGGACTTTCAAGGAGGAGTGATGTTGCAGTCAGACGGTAATCTGAATGGTGATATTGATACACCTCTGGAAGGACAGTGATAGAATGAATGATGGTGAGTGTGTTTTCTTATTTGAGTCACCCTGCTTTGATGGGATGCAGCCATTAAGGCGAAAAAACTACAAGATGGCTAATGAATGAATGATGGAAAAGACACAAATGCAGTATAATGTGATCCTTTATATACTACGTTTCACTCACACAGTGGACTTTATCAAGCCACAAACAGATCTACCTGAGCAGAGAGTATGTGAGTATATATATAAGGTGCATAGTGATGTGAAGTGTCAGTATTTAACACTATTTATCTCCAATAAATAATGGTGAATGTGTCTTATTTTTTTGGTCACTGTATCTTGTGGAAGACCATCAGTTTGTTAAAAAACTTCAAAAACAGAGAAAATAAATTCAGAGCACTTCTGTGATCTCTCATTACATTATTAAGAAACATCATAAAAGTGCCCTGATTTTATTTCCCTTACACTGTGGTTATACTGCTGACAAAATTTGTTTCAAACTTTTAACTTTGTCACTACATTTTTTTATCACAAGTGTTTCCCACCTAGGTAAGGTGTCCCAAAAAAGGAAATATGTATCAATATCAAATCAAAATCAAAATTTTATTTCTTTGTGTAGTATACAAACTGTAGTATACATGTAATGAAGTATTGTTAAGCACAAAGAAAGCAACTAACATGCACGAGCCTTTCAGGCAGACTAATACTAATGCTTACACAGTATTTAAAACTAGACATAGGTTATGGAGTGGTAAATTTTAATTATGCAGAGCATAAAAAATTACAATTTTTACAATAGTACAATTGAAATACACTGTGTTGATAAAAGTGTGTGGACATCATGCAGTAATTTAAATGACCTATGAACCAGAGAATCCCCACCCTTGCTTCAGACTGTATGCACTGTACATCCCAACTCCAGCACTGAAGTCTGGCTAAATCCTGAATCCCTTCATAAATACCTTGCTCACACTCCAATGTGGGTCGAATCCTAAAAATATGTTTTCTCTATTCACTCTGATCAAACATGCTTACACGTGCCTGCTGGATACTCAAACACCTACGCCTCAAAACCTTCATCTCCCTCACTGTAGTAATAAGGTAAAATAATTAAAATTTACCACTCTTTAAACTGTCTAGTTTTAAGTAGCCTGTAAACATTAGGATTAGTCTGCCCAAAATGCCCCAGCATGTTAGTGGTTTTCTTTGTACTTAACAACACTATAAAATGTAATCACACATTGTAACTTTTGCAAAGAAATAAAATTTGTTTGTTTGTTCAACCCTTCCTGGGATGTTCCCTGTCTCTCCTTCCATCCATCACACTTATACACCATCTTGGTGAACCTATTCTGCTCCATCTTTTCTTTATGAACAGCAACTCATTATGGGAGATTTTATCTGACAACTCACAACACAACACAAATCTTTGAAAGGGTTCTAAGAAGCAAGATCGCCACCCATCTTGATACCCATCAATTGCACAACCCAGGACAGCATGGGTTTAGAGCAGACCACTCCTGTCTGTCCCAACTACTGGACCACTACGACATGGTCCTGGATGCTCTAGAAGATAAACAGAATGCAGATGTTATATACACAGATTTTGCAAAAGCCTTTGACAAGTGTGACCATGGTGTAATAGCACACAAAATGCGTGATAAAGGAATAACAGGAAAAGTTGGTAGATGGATCTATAATTTCCTAACATGTAGAACACAAAGAGTAGTAGTCAACAGAGTAAAGTCTGAGGCAGCTACTGTGAAAAGCTCTGTTCCACAAGGCACAGTACTTGCTCCCATCCTATTCCTCATCCTCATATCAGATATTGACAGGGATATAAGCCACAGTGCTGTGTCTTCCTTTGCAGATGACACCCGAATCTGTATGACAGTGTCCACCGTTGAAGACACGGCTAGACTCCAAGCAGACATAAACCAAATCTTTAAATGGGCTGCAGAAAACAATATGAAGTTCAATGATGAGAAATTTCAATTACTCAGATACAGAAAATGTGAAGAAATTAAAATCTCTTCGGAGTACAAAACTAATTCCAACCACACAATAGAGCGAAAAACTAATGTCAAAGACCTGGGAGTGATCATGTCAGAGGATCTCACCTTCAAGGACCATAACAAAGTAGCAATTGCATCTGCTCGAAAAATGACAGGATGGATAATGAGAACCTTCAAAACCAGGGATGCCAAGCCCATGTTGACACTTTACAGATCGCTTGTTCTATCTAGGCTAGAATATTGCTGCCCACTAACGGCACCTTTCAAGGCGAGTGAAATTGCTGACCTTGAAAATGTGCAGAGAACCTTCACCGCACGCATAAGTGCGATAAACCACCTCAACTACTGGGAACGCTTGAAGTTCCTAAACCTGTACTTCTAGAACGCAAGCGGAGAGATACATTATTATATACACATGGAAAATTCTCGAGGGCTTAGTACCAAACTTGCACACAAAAATCACTCCCTACGAAAGCAAAAGACTCGGCAGGCGATGTAACATCTCCCAATGAAGAGCAGGGGTGCCACTAGCACATTGAGGGACAACACAATAAGTGTCAGGGGCCCAAGATTGTTCAACTGCCTCCCAGCATACATCAGGGGGATTACCAACAAACCCCTGGCTGTCTTCAAGCAGGCACTGGACAGGCACCTAAAGTCGGTACCTGACCAGCCGGGCTGTGGTTCGTACGTTGGACTGCGTGCGGCCAGCAGTAACAGCCTGGTTGATCAGGCTCTGGTCCAACAGGAGGCCTGGTCACGGACTGGGCCGCGGGGGCGTTGACCCCTGGAATTCTCTCCAGGTAGACTCCAGGTAGACTGCTTTTTCTGTCAATCATCAGTGATGACATGCCAGCTATAAATTGCCCTAAACAAACTTTTAAAGTTACAGAATGGCCCCGCATATACAGACCCTATTTTTGGTGTTCACGTTTTTGTTGTTGGCTTTCAATTGAGTCATTGTTCCATGGCTGAACAATGGTTCAATTTGAAGCCAGCAAAAACGTAAACAAAAAGAAGTTGGTGTATAGGTGAGGCTCTTTTGTACCTGTATTCAGTGCCTTTGATTAACGTGCTATCATTAATGAAATCAATCCACTATTTGAGAAAGTTAGGGTCAATTTTTTATTGGCAACAAAATAATACTAGATCCATTAAAAAGGAAATAGAAATTACAGTGGAACCTCGGTTTTCATTTGCCCTAGTTTTCGTCGAATTCAGTTTTTGACGACTTTTTTTGTCAAAATATTGTCCCAGTTTTCGTTCATCACCTCGGTTTTCGTCCATCGTACCGAACGTGTCCGCCTGCCTGTGCCCACACAAAGCATACCACGCACACATTCTGAGTCAGTCTGGTATTGTTTCTCATCGAGTGAACATTACCCTGCACATTCATACGAAGCATTTTGTAATAATCCATTGTTTTTTGTGCTTGTTTATTGAGTGCGACTGCTAAATAAGCCACCATGGGGCCAAAGAAAGTTCCGAGTGCCAGCCCTTTGATAAAGAAGGCGAGAAATACGATAGAATTCAAGAAAAAACTTGTAGCAAAGTACGAAAGTGTCGTACGTGTAGTCGATCTCGCCAGAATGTACGGGAAGTACTCATCAACGATCAGTTCCATCCTGGCGAAGAAAAAAGAAATCAAGGAATCTGATGTTGTGAAAGGGGTAAATGTGCTAACGAAACAGAGATCGCAAACAATCAAACATGTTGAGAAGTTGTTGTTGGTGTGGATCAACGAAAAACAGTTAGTGGGAGATAGTGTTGTGGAGGCAATAATTTGCAAAAAGGCAAGGTAGTTGCACTGAAGAGCTGCAACACCTTCAACTGAAACAGCAACAGATCGCAGCTGAGGAAATTGCTTCAAGACCCATCCGCCGACAAGTCCACTCCCAAATATCTGAACACATTCACTTCCTCCATACTTCCTCCTTCCAATCTGATATCCAATCTTTCATTACCTAAATTGATTGTTACCTTCATCATCTTGCTCTTTCCTATATTCACTTTTAATTTCCTTCCTTTACATATCCTCCCAAATATGTCCACTAACCTTCGCAACTTCTCTTCAGAATCTTCCAAAAGCACAGTGTCATCGAGAAAAAGCAACTGTGGCAACTCCCATTTTGTGTTAGATTCTGCATATTTTAATCCCACACCTCTCACCAACACCCAAACATTCACTTCTCTTACAACCACATCTATAAATATGTTAAACAATCATAGACACATTACACATTCCTCTCTAAGGCCTACTTTTACTGAAAAATAATGTACCTCTCTCATACATACCCTAACATGAGCTCACTATCTTCATTAAAACTCTTAACTGCTTTAACCTTTTGAGGGTCCGTGCCGTAGTTCTATGGCTTTGAAGCCAGGGTCACTCAGATAAGCTGTGAGCAGTAGTGTGTACCATATAAAACAAAGCCTGCCGCACGCAGTGCATAATGAGAAAAAACTGTGACAGTGTTTTTGGATTAAAACAGTGACTTTGCAGTGTATTTTTGTATGGTTTTTACAGTTGTATTCATGGTTTCTTGGTCTCTTTTAATAGAATGTAAGATATATTACAGAAATTGAGATGATTTTCATTAGTTTTAATACAGAAAATAGTTTGAAATTGAGCTCAAAGTAGCGGAAATGTTCGATTTTTGCCGATGTTCAAGAATAAACAAATCACATCACGCGTCCAATATATGTCGGCTGTTGGGTCTAATGTGCATTCACGAATTTACTGATATTATTTATTCAGTTATTACAATATTGCATAACTGTAAATCTTTTATTTTTTGGTGTGAATAAAAATTCTTTATGTGAATAAAAAATAAAAATGGAATTCATCTGTAAAGCCTGGAAACATAACTAATAAACAGAGAAAATGTTATTTTAGTGCCAGGAATGCCTGCATTGTTTATTCTGGACCCTATTTTGAAATTGGAATTATTTTGATCTTGGCCAAATTACCAATTTCTGATCACTTCATTGGGTAGTTGAAATAGTTGACTGGGCAATCTCTTGTGCTCAATGGATTAAATGGAACACATACTAGTGAAATAGATAAGAATTTGGTCTAATGGAACAATGTAATTGGCCAAAAATATGACTCAAATTGGGCAAAATTGCTGATGATTAAATATTGCTGACAGCAAAATTTCGTTAATTTTTTATCAAATTTCGTACTTTTTGTTTTATTACCTTGAGAAAAAGATTCTCTATCATTTCATAAGAAATTATAAGATTTTTTTTTTTTGTAAATTCTTGGACCCCGTGGGGAATTTTCAGATTGGGGGCTGGACCCTCAAGGGGTTAAGTAAGTACGTACCACCTATTCCATACACTTGCAATATCTGACACATTCCTTCCCTATCCACCCTATCATATACCTTTTCTAAATCCAAGAATACAACAAAAATTTCCTTAACTTATCTAAATATTGTTCACTTATATGCTTCAATGTAGACACTTGGTCTACACATCACAATTTATATACACATCACAATTTATATGAGCTTCTGAACTGTAACATGTGTATCCATCCTTCAGAGTACAGGCACTGTACAATAGTCCCCCTATATCCACAGGGAATATGTTCCAAGACCTACCGTGGATACCTGCAACAGTGGATAGTAGTGAACCCCATATGTAAGTCATTTTTCATACATACCTATGATAAAGCTTAATTGATAAATTATGCAAAATAAGTCTAGAATTAGCATTTTATCACTGATGGGAAGCATTTCATGGTTTCTCTTACATTCTGAAGAACTGCCAGCATCACTGCTTTTGTACTCTGAGGCCATTATTAAGCAAGATTGAGGGTTATTTTTGGGCCACAGTAAACTGTGGATAACTGAAACCACGGATACCGAATCCATGAATACGGTGTTTCTATTGCACTTCCAACCCCGAGAACTCAAGTCCCAGGGTATAAAAAAAGCAATCAAAATTCAAATTAAACATTAAGGCACATGAGAATAATTAGAAAAAACAAAGGGATATATTGCATCTGTACCTCTTGTGGTTCGGGAAGTATAAACTTGTTGTCTTTCGATGGCAACTGTGTTTTCTTATTGTTGTCCTGATCCTTTTCACCAAAGAGCTGTTTGTGGAGTCTGGCAACAGTGGCTCCCTCTCCCAGTGCAGTTACATGTTTCTCGAGAAAGTTATCTCTCATTATCAGCATGACAAAGTAGCTCCAAGCATCAAGAGCAAGCTGTAATATCAAATAAATATAAGGATAAACAACAGTAGAGGGCTAGTAACCCCTTCTACTATATAAATTACTAAATGTAAAAAAGATGAAAAGCTTTGTAGTTTTCTTCTTTATTGGGTCACCCTGCCTTGGTGGGTGACAGCTGGTATGTTAAAAAAACAGTAGAGTGAGTGATGGCAAAAGTGCAGTATATTCCTTCTTTGGGAATGCAAAATATAATATTATTGGTACAGGAGGGCCCTGCTAATACAGCAGGTTAGGTTCTGGGCTACCACTGTAAAGCAAAAATCGCTGTAAAGTGAAATACAGTGTACCCTCGGTTTTCGTTCACCTCCAAACTCGAACAATTATGTAAACGTATTTTTGTAAGAGCTTTTGTAAGTGTATTTTTGGGTTCTAAAACGACTAATCTAATTTACATTTGTCCTTATGGGAACAAATTACAGCACTAATGGACTGAACATCAACAGCATTCTGGAAAGAATTTTCAACAAAACCGAGGGTCCACTGTATACTAGTCTTTTTTTCACTTTCAAATGAATCTAAAAGCATAATATATTTACACTATCATATATTAAGTGAGCAATAGAGCTAGGCCTAAAAAATCCATATACAGTACACACATTACTTACCTTAAAATATTTTCATCCCTAGCTTATAGTGAATGGTGAATATATTTATTGTAGGAAGTCTAAATAAATGAAGATTGGGTATAATTGAAACCACTGCATTAGCAAAACACTGTAAGCAGGGCCTCCTGTATATATAATTATACTTTATATGAAGAGCTAAACCCATACAAGGTATTCAGCACAAGAAGCGGTGGAGGCCAATCCTCCATCTTTTAACTTCTAGAAAAATTAACTATACCAGGCAAGGGAGATTTATAATAATGGTAAACAATTCTGCTGGAGCCTGTAAACCCAGGCTCCATTTTTTTTTTTTTTTTTTTTTTTTTTTTATGGGAACAAATTCGTTCGGTAATGGCACTCGAACAGCATTCTGGAAAGAATTTTCAACAAAAACCGAGGGTCCACTGTATACTAGTCTTTTTTTCACTTTCAAATGAATCTAAAAGCATAACATATTTACACTATCATATATTAAGTGAGCAATAGAGCTAGGCCTAAAAAATGCATATACAGTACATACATTACTTACCTTAAAATATTTTCATCCCTAGCTTATAGTGAATGGTAAATATATTTATTGTAGGAAGTCTAAATAAATGAAGATTGGGTATAATTGAAAACCACTGCATTAGCAAAACACTGTAAAGCAGGGCCCTCCTGTATATGATAATTATACTTTATATGAAGAGCTAAACCCATACAAGTTATTCTTCACAAGAAGCGGTGGAGGCTCAATCCTCCATCTTTTAACTTCTAGAAAAATTAACTATACCAGGCAAGGGAGATTTATAATAATGGTAAACAATACTGCTGGAGCCTGTAAACCCAGGCTCCATTACCATAGTAGAGCAATTTTTTGAAAATGCAATTGAAAAAATGCATCCAGAAATAAATAGCATGTATAATGATGGTCTTTTCACATGTTCTTCAATTCCAGATGTACTTTTTCAATCACAGATACAAAAAAAAAATCGCTCAATAAAGAGAAGCATTATAAGAAAGTTCACTGTACATCATTAATGAAAAACTCTTACTGAAGTAACAAATACAGTACTTACTGCTGTAACCTTGTGACCTTGCTTTTCATCAGCAGTAGCAACTCTAGTTAAAGCCATGAGAATGCCAGGTAGGAAATTAGCATATGTAGTGCTCAAGACATCCTGTTGTTGCTTGGGGAGTGACTCGAAGGATTTCTTCTGACCCAGGGATAACAGAGTTTCTATAGCTTGTAATCTGGTACAATAAAGACAAATGAAAACATTTCAAGAGGGATTAGGTGCTTACTTTTAATAATTAGTAGCAGCATACCTTACTAATACAGTGGGTTAGGTTCCAGACAACAGCCATAGAGTGAATATCGCCTTAAAGCAAATCACAGCCCTTTTTTCACTTGTCAGTGCAAGTAAAAACCTAAAAATACATTTAGACTGTCATTTATTAAGTGCATAATAGAAATAGGCCTAAAAAATTATGCAAAAGTAAAAATAATAAATAAAAAAACTTGAAAATTGCAAAAAACTATCTTAAACCTTTCAGGGTCCGTGCCGTAGTTCTACGGCTTAGAGTTGAGGGTCCAAACCGTAGTTCTACGCCATGAGCTCAGCTCACTCAAATAAGCTGTGAGCGGTAAATTTGGGCCTAGATATGAGAGAATACATCTATGTGGTAAGTGTGCACCACATAAAACAAATCTTGCAGCACACAGTGCATAATGAGAGAAAAAAACTGAGACTGTAATTTTCGATTAAAATAGTGACTTTGCAGTGTTTTTTCGTATGTTTTTTATATTTGTATTTGCGATTTCTTGGTCTCATTTAATAGAATGGAAGATATATTACTGAAAAAGGGATGATTTTGATTGGTTTTAGTAATGGAAATGGCTTGAAACTGAGCTCAAAGTAGCGGAAATGTTAAATGTTTGCCGATGTTCAAGAGTAAACAAATGACCTCACACGTCTAATACGCGTCAGCTGGTGGGTCTAATATACGTTCACAAATGTGGTGATACTATTTATACAATTATTACAATATTGCATAACAGTAAATCTTCCATTTTTTGGTTTGAATAAAAATTCATTATGTGAATAAAAAATAAAAATGGAATTCTTTGTGAAGCCTGAAAACGTAACTAATGAACAAAGGAAATGTTAGTTTTAGTGCCAGGAATGCCTGCATTGTTTATTCTGGACCCTATTTTGAAATTGGAATATTTTGAACTTTGTTAAATTGGCCAAATTACCAATTTCTGATCACTTTATTTTTAGTTGAAACAGTTGACTGGGCAATTTCTTGTGCTCAATCGATAGAATAGAAGTAATACTAGCAAAATAGCTAAGAATTTGGTTGACTGGAATAATGTAATTGGCCTAAAATGGGAGTCAAAGTCGGCAAAATCGCCGATGCATAAATATCGCTGATACATCAAAATTCGCGAGAGCATAATTTCGTCAATTTTCAATCAAATTTCGTACTTTTTGTTTTATTACCTTCAGAAAAAGATTCTCTACCATTTCAGCAAGTGCTGAAAATAATAAACATGAACATAATTGAAAAGTGCTGTATTAGCAAAGGGTTCTAAAGCAAGTGCCATGTTAATGAGGTATGCTTATATTCCAAAATTATTGCACAGAGTATACACTATACAGGTTTTAACAAAGTTATGTTGAAATTAACGTTTTATAACATACTAACTGTCTCCCACTCTCCAAACTCAAACAATTATGTACAGTGGACCCTCGGTTTTCGCCGAAAATTCTTTCCAGAATGCTGTTTGAGTGCAGTTACCGAACGAATTTGTTCCCATAAGGATAAATGTAAATTGGATTAGTCATTTCAGACCCCCAAAACTACACTTACAGAAGCAATTACTTACATAATTGTTTGAGTTTGGAGATGAACGAAAACCGAGGGTCCACTGTAAGTGTATTTTTGTAAGTGCATTTGTAAGTGTATTTTTGGGGGTCTAAAAAGACTAATCTAATTTACATTATTCCTTATGGGAACAAATTCGTTCGGTAACGGCACTTGAACAGCATTCTGGAACAAATTAATGAGGAAATCCGGGGGTCCACTATATTATGGCTTGCAAGCCAGTGTCAGTCTCATAATATTACAGCTTCCAAGCCAGTGTCGGTCCCGTAATATTATACTAAAATTCTAGCGGCTTCCAATCTTGCGGGAGAAAGCTGGTAGGCCTATAGTATATGAGAGAATGGGTCTGAGTGGTCAGTGTGCACAGTATAAAAAAAATCCTGTAGCACGCAGTGCATGAGGGAAAAAAACTGTGTTTTTCATTCAAAACAGCGACTTTGCGGTGTATTTTCGTATGGTATTTATGGTTGTATTCTCATTTTCTTGGCCTCATTTGAAAGAATGGAAGATATATTACAGAACTAGAGATGATTTTGAATGGTACCTTGAAATTGAGCTCAAAGTAGCAGAAATGTTTGATTTTTGACGATGTTCATTATTATTATAATCAAATAGAAGTGCTAAACCACAGGGGTTATACAGCGCTGCAGGCTATTGCAGGATGCAGGGAGAATGGGTTGTAGAGGAGATGGATGATTAGTAGGGTATAGAGTGCTTGACGATGTTCAAGAGTAAACAAATCACGTCACTCGTCTAATATACGTCAACTGGTGGTCTAATATGCTTTCACAAATATTATTTATACCATTTTTACAATATTGCAGTAGTCTGCATAAGAATAAATCTTTTATTTTTTGTGTGAATAAAAATTTAAAATGCAAAGCAAGCGTAATATAAGAGGGGCCTGGAGATGTGACTCATGAACAGAGAAAATGTTATTTTAGTGCCAGGAATATCTGCACTGTTAATTCTGGACCCTATTTTGAAATTGGCCTTCCTTGAATTGTGTATGAAATTGGCCAAATTACCAATTTCTGATCCCTTTATTGGGTAGTTGAAATCAGTAAATGGGCAGTTTCTTGTACTCAATCGATAGAACGAAAGGAGTTCTAGCAAAATAGCTATGAGTTGGTTGACTGGAACAATGGAATTGGCCGAAAATATGGCTCATAGTAAGCAAAATCGCCAATGCTTAAATATCGCTGAGATCGCTAACTTCACGAGAGCATAATTCCACAAGTTTTCCATCAAATTTCGTACTTTTGGTGTCATTACCATTGGGAAAAGATTCTCTATCATTTCATAAGAATTTTTTTTTTTTTTTTAAATTCTTTGACACTGAGAGCAAGTTTGTGAGCAAAGGTCTCGACAGTGAAAGTGTTAAGGCATGATTTGTTGTTTCAAACTTATTCAATGTCTTTAGTTTTATGGAATGATTGAAAGAGATGGTGAAGATACAGGAAGGTACTTATTTCTTCTTTTTTTCAACAAACCAGCAGTATCCCACCAAGGCAGGGTGATCTAAAAAGAAAAACTAAAGTTTTTCTTTTTAAATTTAGTAATTTATACAAGAGAAGGGGTTACTAGCTTCTTGCTCCCAACATTTTAGTTGCCTCTTATGACACACATGGCTTATGGAGGAAGAATTCTTTGGTACCTGAAGTCCTTATGGAGGGGGATTCCCCTTACAAACAATAATCAGTCCTCCCTCTCTCCTCCTCCTTGTCTTCCATACGCCAACAAGAGTCTTCAATAAAGGTATGTAATAATGATTTAAATGTAATTGTCATTGTTTTGTGTATATAAAACTATAGTTAAACTTTACAAAACGTTTTTCTTTTTATTATTTTTGGGTGTCTGGAACGGATTAATTGTATTTACATTAATTCTTATGGGAAATATTGCTTTGAATTTAGGCCGCTTCAAATTTAGGCCGACCTTCTGGAACGGATTACAGCTGAAATTCGGGGTTAAACTGTAGAAGAAAACCCAGAGGGGTGTGTAAATATATATGCTTGTACATGCATGTGTAGTGTGACCTACGTGCAAGTAGAAGTAGCAAGATATACCTGTTATCCTGCGACTTATGTTTATGAGACAGAAAAAAGACACCAGCAATCCTTCTTCTTCTCCTTTCAACAAACCAGCAGAATCCCACTGAGGCAGGGTGGCCCAAAAAGAAAAACAAAAGTTTCTCTTTTTAAATTTAGTAATGTATAAAGGAGAAGGGTTACTAGCCCCTTGCTCCTGGCATTTTAGTTGCCTCTTATGATACGAAAGACTTACAGAAGAAGAATTCTGTTCCACTTCCCCATGGAGATAAACAGAAACAAACAAGAAGGACTAGTAAGAAAAGTGAAGAAAACCCATTGGAGTGTGTATACAGCCGCTACTCATTTACCAACCATGTGTAGTGTAACATAAGTGTAAGAAGAGGTAGGAAAGCGTACCTGAAACCTTGCATGTTTACGAGACAGAAAAAAAAAGACAACGGCAATCCTACCATCATGTAAAACAATTACAGGTTTCCATTTTACACTCACTTGGCAGGATGGTAGTACCTCCCTGGGTGGCTGCTGTCTACCAGCCTACTACCTAGGTTACTTAGTTTCAGTAGAAATTGGAATAAGATAATAAGATTAATTTTGCATAGAAGTTGAAGGAAGGCTGGAAGATGAACAGGGATAGAGTTGGATGAGCTGGTTTTCTTTGATATAGCATGAATAAGTAAACTTAGCATAGGACTGGTGTATTTTACTTACTTCAAACTACGGTTCTTTTCTTCTTGTATTAGCTTGAGGGAGATGTAGATAGCATGGCCAAGCTGTGGTCTAAAAGCATCAGCATAAACTTTTTCTCTGACAGAATCCGAACTGTTTTGCACGAGTAGAGAGACTGATGCCAAGGCTGTCTTCTTACAATCTTCACTTATATTCCCCACTACAATAAGAAGAGAAACAGTCACAAGAAAATATACTGTGCTAAAATTAGAAGTAAAAATAAATATTTAATCAAATTATAGTCATGGCAGATCTGGACTCACAAAATTGTAATAACATTATTGTAAACAATCACAGAATGGATGGAGTTTGATCCCTGTGAGTTTTAGGACTCACTCACCATGGGTTCAACCCCCACCTATTCCATGATTTATTGTAGATGTAGATACAAAGAATAGTAAAACATCAATTGTAAATTATGCAAGCAACCTGCACTTACGAAAGGAACCTTATGATGACATTTTGGTTCATCCTGGACCACTTGTGGCATGACAATGGTCCAAAATGGACCCAAACATCATTGTAAAGTTCCTCTCCTAAGTGCAGGTTATTTGTATGCAGTATTGTTCCAGCCATGGTATTGTGACTATTTTTTCTTCATCAATCATAAAGCTACTAGGTTCATAGCTCAGTGGTGTCCTTGGCTGACAATCAAATGACCTGAGTTTGATCTGGAGGCAGATGGGGATTTTGGGTATGTTTCCTTGCCCTGTTGCCCCTGCTTACTTAGCATTAGATACAGTAAACCCTCAAGATAATGAACTAATAGGGGTATCCGTTACATTAGAATAAAGTTAAAATAGTAATAAAATACACTGTATACTTAATACAGTGCTTAACACAATTTACAGATATACTGCAATAAACACTGAAAATAAATAAGCTCAAAGTACAATTTGCCCAGTGGATTTTACCCATAATTTTAAAAGGTCATTACAATATAATCAATACAATATAATTAGAATAGTATAATCTTATCATTAATACGTATCAGTAATCCTCACAAACATTAAAACACTGAAGGTGTTCACATTACGTTAATATGCTATACAGTGGTACCTCGGCGAAAGAGCAGCTCCCAACTCAAACAATTATGTAAGTGTACTTTTTAAGTGCTTTTGTAAGTGTATTTTTGGGGTCTGAAATGGATTAATCTAATTTACATTATTCCTTATGGGAACAAATTCGTTCAGTATCAGCACTCTAACAGCCTCTGGAACAAATTAAGCTTGTAACTCGAGGTACCACTGTATCTAGTTTTAAGTAGTGTGTCAGCATTATTATTAGTCTGGGTAAAATGTTTAGGCCTGTTAGTGTCTTTCTTTATACTTCACAACACACTATAAAATGTGAATCACACAACATGTAAATCACACAAATGTGTGATTGTTACAAAAACTGCGATATCTATTAAGAATAGACATCTCTAGTGAATACTAAAAAGGTCTGCCCCTCTAGCATTCAGCCTGTTACTGGGTTTTTGTAACAAGTAGTCAGTATTCTGGTCCAGTTATCTGTTAGAATTTAATAGTATCTAAGGATTTGAACTGAGAACGCACTAACTAATTGAAATAAAAATTAATATATTTATTAACAAAGTTGTCTAGGTGGACAATATCAAAGTAAATCAAAGTAAATAAATTTAATATAAATTAGGATATTAACTAGGATGTTAGCTCCTACACTTCTCTGGTATACAGTATTATTGTGCTGAAGGCAAATATCATATTTTTATGGTTCTTAACCCTTTCAGAGTCGAGAGGCCCTCTCCCAAACTCGTTCTCAGGGTCGAAAAATTTTCGAAAAAAAAAATTAATTTTTCTTACGAAATGATAGAGAATCTTTTTCCGATCATAATGACACCAAAAGTATGAAATTTGATGGAAAACTAATGGAATTATGCTCTCGCAAAGTTAGCGGTGTCGACGATATTTACGCATCGGCGATTTTGCGCACTTTGAGCCCTATTTTCAGCCAATTCCAATGCTTCAGTCTACTAACATTTTAGCTATTTCACTAGAATTCCATTTCTATCAATTGAGTACAAGAAACCGCCAATATACTGATTTCAACTACCCAATAAAGTGGTCAGAAATTGGCAATTTGGCCAATTTCACACAAATTTCAAAAGATGACAATTTCAAAATAGGGTCCAGAATAATGAAACAAACATTCCTGGCACTAAAATAACATTTTATCTGTTCATTAGTCACGTCTCCAGGCACCTCTTACATTACTTTTGCTTTCCATTATGAATTTTTATTCACACAAAAAAATAGAAGATTTTCTGTTATGTATACTACTGCATCATTGTAAAAACAGTATAAATAATATCAGCGCACTTGTGCAAGAATATTAGACTCACCAGTTGATGTGTATTGGACGCATGGTATGATTTGTTTACTCTTGAACATCGGCAAAAATCGAACATTTTCGCTACTTTGCGCTCAGTTTCAAGGCACTTGTCATCATGAAACCAATCAAAATTATCTCTATTTCTGTAATATATCTTCCATTCTATCAAATGAGACCAAGAAAACGAGAATACAACCATAAATACCATATAAAAATAGACTGCAAAGTCGCTGTTTTAAACCAAAAACACGGTCGGAGTATTTTTTCCTCATTATGCACTGTGTGGTGCAGGATTTTTTTATACTGCGCACACTGACTGCACAGACACATTCTCTCACATCTAGGCCTACCAGCCTGTTTCCGCTTGATTTGAGGGCGCTAGAATTTAGGCGTACTAGTACGTCAATAACCCTAGTGCGTAAGCCATACTAGTACGGTGAAAACCCTGAAAGGGTTTTAAGTACCGTCTGGTACAGTGTTCATCATAATACAGTTGTCCCTCGACTAACGAGCAAAATTCATTCCAGAAGCCTGCTCAAGTGCCATTACCGAACGAATTTACTTCCTTAAGAAATAATGTCACGTAGGTTAGTCTATTTCAGACCCCCAAAAATACACTTCCACAAGCACTTACAATATTATACTTACATAATTGTACGATTTCTGGGGTGCTCGTTAGGCGGGGGACCACTGTACTAATATATACAAGTGTGTGTGTGTGTATGTGTGTAAGTGCTCCAAGCAGCTCGTTATGTCTCAAGACTCGACACGACTTAAACAGTGACTACTAAACGTCCTCACATAAACTAACTTATTGACTAAACTGACAATCAAAACAGCTTGCTTGAACAGTAAGATGACCAATTCACCAAACAGCAATATAACAAGCAGCAGCAGCACAGCGCCAGGGATAAGGAGATAAAATAACGATCCTAAATAGGGACCTTTAACAGATCCTCCATAAAAGGCATAAAACTCCCTTAATACTGAATCTAAGTTCAGCATAACCAAATCCCCGACTGCGACGGTGCACAGATGCCAGAACAAATTAGGTCAGAAGCTACAGCTCAGGACCTGGGTATCTTAGAGTGTCTTTGTGACACACAACCTCAGTAAAACGTCAAAAATCACTAAGTCTAAGATATGCTCTGTGAAAAGAGTTCCACAGAGTTACGAGAACATAGTCTAAACAACGAACTAACAACAAGAGAGAGCGACAGAGATGTTGCTCCCACAAGGGCCAGCAAAGGAGAGAGAGAGAGGAAAGCAAGGCAGTCTCTTCACTCAGGCGTGATCACGCCACTCTGGTCACGTGATTCTCCCATGGACTCCTCCTGCCCAGCTACTACAGAGAAGCCAGCAATTAAACAAGTGAGGAGGCAGTTATCAAGGTAGTTTGCCAACTCACGGACAGCTACTCAACACTCTCGAGCAATGAGGCAGGGTGGCCCGACAAAGAAAAACTTTCATTATCACTCACTCCATATAGCTAAATCAAATAATAATATAAAGCAAGTAATTTCCAATTTAGCTATTATTGGAAATAACAGCAATATAAAATTATTTGAATGGGTAATATACATAATATACAGTACTTGTGCCTCACTCAGGGTCACAATAGTGATTTACATGTTGTAACCATAGCAAAGAAATAAAATTGTATAATTGTACATCGGGGTCTATTATATTGAGGGTTTATTGTAGATACCTCGATATTACAGTGGGATACAGCTGGTTTGTTGAAAGAAGAAGACCTCGATGTTAATCAATTGTTGTGAGTGACATTCTGGGGCTGGTAGCATGTATACCTTATATAGGACTGGGATAACAGCATCCTTGAGTAGTAGTATACTTTAAGATTGGACTCGATTTTGAAATGGGTTTTGAAATGAGGTAGGATAACAACATCCTGGGGTAATAGTATACCTTAGATAGGGTTGGGATTGGAAATGAGCTAAGATAACAGCCCTTAACCTGTAAAATATTCAATGATGAAAAAAATAAGACAAGCAAGATACAGTACATTATTTTGAGTCTGATGTTTGAAGGATTGTAAATAATAATACAGAATACATTTTGTGAAATATATTTTTTTCACCACACTGAGTCTTCCACCAAGGCAAGGTGACTAGCAACTAGGACATATTCATCATTATTCATTCAACAGCTATCTAGTAGGAAGTGTGCACACATCACAAGTCAAACAACCTTTCAAACAACATCTCCACCCCTCCTTCAGAATGCACACACTGTACTTCACCTGCAGTATTCTAAGTCAGCTAACTAATTTCCATGAATCCCTTCATAAATGTCATTTTGCTCACACTCCAATAGCCTGTCAAATCCTTAAAACCAATTGCCTCTTTGATTTAACACACATACACACCTGCTGCATACATCTACCTCTTAAACCTCCTTCACCCTCTCCACCAACTCCTTCCTGGGACAGCCCCTACCCTTCCTTCCTTCCTTCCTTCCTTCCTTCCTTCCACCTGATCTGTACAGCCTCTATTATTGTAGATAAATGGTTCAGAGAACTGACAAGTTGATGAATTAGACACGTTCAACACTTGGGTATCTTTATTGAAGAAACGTTAACTGATGAAGCCACTATGTGACAAAACGTTTCCTCAATAAAGATACTCAAGTGTTGCACGTGTCTAATTCATCAGCCTCTATCATCATATTCTTCTCCATCCTCTTTAAATACCCAAACCATCTACACAATCCCTCCTCCTCCCACTGAATTATACCTCTTGTAGCCCCCACACATTCTTTTAATTTCTACCATCAAAATTTTTTTGCATAACACTCACACCACAACTGCTCTCAAAAATGACATCTCCACTGCCTCCAGCCTTCATTTCACAATAATGTTCAAAGATCATGCCTCAAATTCATGCTATCAATATACTCTGATACATTTTCCTTTGTAGCCTCCATAGAAAAATTTTCTTTCACAGATACTTCAATATCCCACCTACCTTTTTTCCTTCATCTATTCCACGGTTTACCTCATCTTTCAAAAACTCACCTGTCAACATGTCCACTCTCAAACAGGCAAAAACAGTAAGCCCCTTTTTTTTGTGAGGGGTTATGGTCCAGAAAAAATAGAGCTATAAGAGAAAATGGAATGGGTGGAGTGAACAACTTATGGAACAAAAGGGTTACGTTTCAGGACACCTCAAAACAAGCCAAACAAGTTTTTTAAATTCTTGATTTATCAATATTGATAAAGATTTTTATAATGAGGAGGCAGTATAAGACATAATTTAATAAATCAGCAGTATAAGACATAATTTAATAAATCAGCAGTAGTATAAGATATAATTTAATAAATCAGCAGTGTAAAATACAGGTAGGCCATCACTAATCCAGCATCATTGGGACCTGTAGTATGCCGGATTAGTGAGTTTGCCGGATTACAGAGTGGTTAGGATAGAATACACTTAATTAACCTATCAATAGAGACTCTTTCTGCTACATCTTCCTCATTTTCATCACTGCTTTCTCCTCCACTGGCTTGCTGCTGTGGATTTACAACCATCTGCACAATTTCTGAGTCAGTATAATGATGAAATTTGAAATTATGCTAGCTGAAATTAGTGCCGGATTACTGATGGAACCGGATAACTGATTGCCAGATTAGTGATGGCCGACCTGTACAACTGAATAAATTAGCAGTATAAGATACAACTGAATAAATTAGCAGTGTAAGATACAATTGATATGGTAAATGTTTATGATCATTAAACATTTAACATTACATAACTTCATACGTTTTTTGGCAATTTTTTTTTAAATTATCAGGCAATAAAGATTTTTTATCCTTCAAGAAGGTTGTTCTAAAATTTGGATCCTTTAATTTGAAAAGAGTGCTTACTCAGATTGAGGTGTATATGCACAATATCAGAGAGATATTTATTTCTAGTATTATGTCTGAACGTTCTGTTGCAGCTTTCAGGAATTGTACTGAGTGTTTGGTTTACCATACTTAAAACATTATATTATTACTTAGGATTACATAGGTACATTTGTATGGATAATGACAATTGACAAGCCCTTGTAAGTGTGTGTGGCATTTTGGGTAGTTCAGTTGTGGACTTTAATGAGGATTTGACCTGAATTGTACTTTTGTACAACATAGCACGACAGAATGTATTACAATAATGAGGATCCTAACTTATATGGTGATCAGGTCAGCATTTAACATTATCTAGCAGTGTTGTTTAATAAAGCACTTACACAGATAATGCCGTAGCTCGATAGCTAGGGCACTCAGCTCACACACGAGATCCGGAGTTCGAATCTCTGGTATGGCTGGAAAACATTAGGACGTGTTTCCATAAGACACCTGCTGTTCCTGTTCACCCATCAGTATAAAATGGGTACCTGGGTGTTAGTCGACTGGTGTGGGTCGCATCCTGGGAGAAAACTAACCTAATTTACCCGAAATGATCTGCATAACAAGCGGCTTTCTATATAGTAGTATGTCATTGATGTCAGCTATGGTCTGTATACCTTGTACATGTACTTGTAGAAGTAAAGATATTATTATTATTATTAAAATGAAATGTACAACTAAAAGGGCCCATAAAAAGATAATGTGAACATCTGTGTAACTGAAAATCCAGCACACCTTTACCTCCCATCTCTGAGGGGGCAGGATAATAAGCAATGGTGAACTATCTTATCATATTCATGTGGAAGAACCAACATTGTAAGGGTCCAATAGTGTCTTTAGGAATGGGATGTAATTACAGTGGACCCCCAGAAATCGAACACCTCCCAACTCGACCTATTATGTAAGTTTATTATTGCAAGTGCTTTTGTAAGTGTATTTTTGGGGGTCTGAAATGGACTAATCTAATTTACATTATTCCTTATGGGAATAAATTCGTTCGGTAACAGCACTTGAACAGCATTCTGGAACGAAGAATGTTCGATTTTCGGGGTCCACTGTATGTGGAATAGTACATAATTACTATTCAATATAAAAATTGTAATTGTTAAGTCATCAAATAACAATATAAATTATCTCTGAAAGCATTCAATTATCACCTTTCTGAGGATCTGTTTTATCAGTCAAAATAAAGAAAAGTTGCGTGAAGATTTCTTGGAAAAATATCAGGTCTTCAATAGTGGAGCGATAGAGAACTTCATGAATGACTCCAACTATCTCCTCTTGTAACTCCCAGGAACTGCAAAGAAACAAGAGAAATCACCACTTGTGTCAACTAACGCTTATAGTACCAGTAAATTACTGTTATTATTATTATTATTATTATTATTATTATTATACAACAGATAAACTTGTTAAATCCATGGATATGGATATGCAAGAATGTATAGCATTGAACAAGCCTGTGTTACACTCATATAACTAAAGGGTATCAATTTCCTAGATGACTGTTGTCTCCAACCTATTACCAGTGTTTCACACTTTTATGACAATGGTAGTACATACTTCCCCTGATGGTTGATATTTTACATCCTATGCTTCATGCTAATATAACAGGAGGATAGTGCCTCTCTTGCTGACTGCTGTCTAGCAAGCTACTACCTATGTTTCGTGACAGGAGGATAGTGCCTCTCTGGATGATTGCTGTCTAGCAACCTACTACCTATGTCTCATGACAGGAGGATAGTGCCTCTCTGGATAATTGCTAACAACCTACTACCTATGTCTCATGACAGGAGGATAGTGCCTCTCTGGATGATTGCTGTCTAGCAACATACTACCTATGTCTCATGACAGGAGGATAGTGCCTCTCTGGATGATTGCTGGCTAGCACCCTACTACCTATGTCTCATGACAGGAGGATAGTGCCTCGCTGGTTGATTGCTGTCTAGCAACCTACTACCTATGTCTCGTGACTCTGATTGAGTCATTGAGAGTTTTTTATAAGGACAGAAATCTGTTAAAAAAAATTATTCTAAATAACAACCATGTTATCCATCCATGGGAAAAATAGTTATTTGTTGTAGAAATTATTTATGTAGGTGATAATAAGCAAAGTATAGTTATAGTTGATCAGGTCTTGATCCACCAGGAGACCTGGTCTAGGACCAGACCACAGGGGATGCTGCCCCCCTGAAGCACTCTTCAGTGTGTTTTCCAATGGACACAGTTACGTATACTGCAAATAAAGAGGAAAAAACTTTATTTTATAAGTACATTTAATAAGTAAATCCAACCCAACCCAATCAAATCAAGCCTAGACTAGTCCCGTGGCCTGGTAGACAACACTCTCGCCTCACACACAGAGTGTTCATGGTTCAATCCCAGCTGGCTGGAAACATTGGGCATGTTACCTTAAACCTGTTGTCCCCATTCACCTACCAAGTAAGTAGGTACCTGGGTGTTAGTCAATTGGTGTGGATTGCATCCTGGGGGACAAGATTAAAACACTATAATAGAAATAAGACAGACAGTTCTCAATGATGCACTGACTTTCTTGGATTATCCTGGGTGGCTAACCTTCGGGTTAAAAATCCAAACAAAATCTTATCTTAGTCATAAAACTGTCAGATTATATAAAAAAAAAGGCTTTTTCCAGTAGGTACTAAATATATATTTTGACTGTATAGCATACTTAATACATATACAGTGGTACCTCGGTTAACGATGGTCCCCAAACTCACCCTTTTATGTAAGTTTATTTTTTTAAATGCTTTTGTAAGTGTATTTTTGGGGGGTCTAAAAGGACTAGTCTATTTTACATTATTCCTAATGGGGATAAATTCGTTTGGTAATGGCACTTGAACAGCATTCTGGAATGAAAAAATATTGTTAACCGAGGTACCACTGTACTATACTGAAAAATTTACCTAAAAGAAATACACCCCAGAGTAAAGTATATACAGCCTCTCCTCACTTAACGATGAAGTTCCGTTCCTGAGACCACGTCATTAAACGAATTGTCGTGAGAGATACTAAATGGTACGAGTTTGTGTCAACCATCTTAATATATGTTTTAATGTCACCGCACAGTTTATAACAGTTCTAGTCGATAAATTTTTGAAATGTTTTACAGTAGTGTACTGTACTACAGTGGAACCCCGAGTTTCGAACTGCTCCCAACTCAACCTATTATGTAAGTTTATTATTGTAAGTGCTTTTGTAAGTGTATTTTTGGGGGTCTGAAATGGACTAATCTAATTTACATTATTCCTTATTGGAACAAATTCGTTCGGTAACAGCACTTCAACAGCATTCTGGAATGAAGAAAGTTCGAAACTCGGGGTACCACTGTATATTGAAATTAACAGAATAGAGGAAATCAGCTCTAATATAAATTAGTATTTAGGTATGAATACTGGTCAGAGAGCCCGTCGTAAGTCTGAGGCGTCGGTAAACAAGTACGTCACTAACTGAGGAGAGGCTGTATTAACAGTGACTTGGCTTGGTTGGCAACACACTCGCCTCACACACTGAGTGTACATGGTTCAATGCACGGCATGGGTGGAAATGTTGGGCATGCTGTCCCTGTTCACCTAGCAGTAAATAGGTATCTGGGTGTTAGTCCTCTTGCACCTGCTGTCCTTGTATATACATAATAAAATATAATAAGCTTGCATATAATGTTATATAACAAACTTGTATATAATGTAATATAATAAACTTGTATATAATGTAATATAATAAACTTGTATATAATGTAATATAATAAACTTGTATATAATGTAACAAGATAAACTTGTATATAATGTAATACTGTGAATCATGAAATATAAACCTAAGTTTAACCATCACAAGATCCTGGTGTAGCAGATGGACTTTAAACCCCATTAACCACCACATGATCTTGCTGTAGCAGATGGACTTTAAACCCCATTAACCACCACATGATCCTGGTGTAGCTATACCTGAGTATACCTGGAAAGGGTTTCAGGGGTCAACGCCCCTGCGACCTGGTCTGTGACCAGGACTCATGGTGGATCAGGGCCTGATCAACCAGGCTGTTACTGTTGGCTGCACGCAACCCAACATATGAGCCACAGCCCAGCTGGTCAGGTACTGACTTTAGGTGCCTGTCCAGTGCCTGCTTGAAGACAGCCAGGGGTCTATTGGTAATTCCTCTTATGTATGCTGGGAGGCAGTTGAACAGTCTTGGGCCCCTGACACTTATTGTGATGTCTCTTATCATGCTAGTGGCGGGCCCCCTGCTTTTCATTGGGGGATGTTGCATCGTCTGCCGAGTCTTTTGGTTTCATAGGGAGTGATTTTCATGTGCAAGTTTGGTACTAATTCCTTTAGGATTTTCCAAGTGTATATAATCATGTATCTCTCCCACTTGCATTCTAGGGAGTACAGGTTGAGGAACTTCAAGCGTTCCCAGTAATTGAGGTGTTTTATCGCAGTTATGTGTCCCGTGAAGGTTTTCTGTACACTTTCTAGGTCAGCAATTTCACCTGCCTTGAAAGGTGCTGTTAGTGTGCAGCAATATTCCAGCCTACAGAAAACAAACGACCTGAAGAGTGTCATCATGGGCTTGGCATCCCTAGTTTTGAACGTTTTCATTATCCATCCTGTCATTTTTCTAGCAGATGCGATTAATACACTGTTATGATTTTTGAAGGTGGGATTCTCTGACATGATCACTCCCAGGTCTTTTACATTAGTTTTTCACTCTATTGTGAGGTTGGAATTTGTTTTATACTCCGACATAGTTTTAATTTCCTCACGTTTTCCATATCGGAGTACAGTGGACCCTCGGTTTTCGTTGAAAATTCTTTCCAGAATGCTGTTTGAGTGCCGTTACCAAACGAATTTGTTCCAATAAGGACAAATGTAAATTAGATTTGTCATTTCAGACCCCCAAAAATACACTTACAAAAGCACTTACGAAAATACACTTACATAATTGTTCGAGTTTGGAGGTGAACGAAAACCGAGGGTCTACTGTAATTGAAATTTCTCATCACTGAACTTCATACTGTTTTCTGCGGCCTATTTAAAGATTTGGTTGATGTCCGCCTGGAGTCTTGCAGTGTTTTCAATGGAGGACACTGTCATGCAAATTCGGGTGTCATCTGTAAAGGAAGACAGTGCTGTGGCTTACATCCCTGTCTATGTCAGATATGAGGATGAGGAACAGGATGGGAGCGAGTACTGTGCCTTGTGAAACAGCTTTTCACCGTAGCCACCTAAGACTTTACTCTGTTTACTACTACTCTTTGTGTTCTATTTGTTAGGAAATTATAGATCCACCTAAAAAATTCCCGTTATTCCTTTATCACACATTTTGTGCACTATTACACTGTGGTCACACTTGTCAAAGGTTTTTGCAAAGTCTATGTATACTACATCTGCATTTTGTTTGTCTTCTAGAACATCCAGGACCCTGTCATAGTGGTCCAGGAGCTGGGACAGGCTGGAGCGACCTGCTCTAAACCCGTGTTGCCCTGGGTTGTGTAACTGATGGGTATCTAGGTGGTTGGTGATCTTGCTTCTTATAACCCTCTCAAAGTTTTTATGATATGGGATGTTTGTGCTATCTGTCTGTAGTTCTTTGCTATTGCTTTACTGCCACCTTTAATGGAAGGTATTCAGGGTTAATTCAGGGAACTGGAGCACAGATCCAATTCCCTAGATCAAGAGCCCCTCACCAGCATCAAGGAACCTCCCTTGAGGTGTTTTTTACTTACCATTTATGAGTAGTCTTGAGTATGATAATGTGAGGGAAGAGGAGGTAGTCCTTGTAGTGTGTGAGGCAGCCAGTTACCTTCTCTACCTCCTTCCTCACTTCTCTCACACTCTCTACACTTCTCTCCCTCGCCACTCTCACACTCGCTGCTTGTAGTCTGCTAAATACTTCCCCGTCATCCATCCTGGGCCATGTTATGTCTGTTGTTGTTGGGGTTTATAGGGCCACTGTTGTTGTTGTTGGGGTTTATAGGGCCACTGACAATATACGTTGTTATGTCTCTCCTGCTGCTGCCTTCTTGGTGTTGTTGTTGGGGTTGTAAGGGACACTGGCGGCTTTTGCACTCTCCACCTCTTCTTCCCGGTGTATGTATTATAATACTAATGATGAGTCCTGGAGATGATAATAATAATATCTTTATTTACTACAAGTACAAGGTATACAGACCAAAGCTGACATCAATGACATACTACTATAAAGAAAGCCCCTTGTTATGCTGAGCATTTCGGGCAAATTAGGTCAGTTTTGTCCCAGGATGCGACCCACACCAGTCAACTAACACCCAGGTACCCATTTTACTGATGGGTGAACATAGCCACCAGGCCACAGGGCCTGGTGGCTAAAGCTCTCGGGGTGTTATTAATGTTGTAGTTTTACAACTGTAGTGTAAGCGCGCCTCTGGCAAGACAGTGATGGAATGATGAAAGTTTTTCTTTTTCTGGCCACCCTACATTGGTGGGAGACGGCCGATGTGTTATTATTATTATGAAGTAAGTTTATTCAGGTATAGACAAATACATTTACATAGATTATCATACATAGCAGCATATGTGTAGAAAACCTAGGATAACCCAAAAAGTCAGAGTGACTTATTTCCATTGGGATGACCAGTGCCCCTCCTGCAACGTGCCCGGCAGGCAAAGTAAGATGAAAACAAACGTCTCAGAGACAACCAGGGAAATTTGTCACTGCTGCTCAGACGAGAGCGAGGGATCCACACTCGACGAAGGCTGACGCAGAAGTCTGGCCATATTTTAGATTGTTATTATAATCAAATAGAAGCGCTAAACCACAGGGGCCATTCCATATTTTAGAGGTGCCCCGTGGCCTGGTGGTTAAAGCTCTTGCTTGACAGTCACACGGCGAGTTCTCGGGTTCGATTCCCGGCGAGGGTAGAAACATTGGGCGTGTTTCTTTACGCCGGTTGTCTATGTTCACCCATCAGTAAAATGGGAACCTGAGAGTTAGTGGACTGGTGTGGGTCGCATCCTGGGACAAAACTGACCTAATTTGCCGGAAATGCTCTGCATAACAAGCGACTTTCTATACAGTAGTATGTCACTGATGTCAGCTATGGTCTGTATACCTCGTACATGTACTTGTAGAAATAAAGATTTTATTGTTATTATACTGAGTATGTTGTGGGTTTATAGGGCCACCACACTTTACGCCGTCATCTTATTTGTGTTGTTGGGTTGTTAAGGGCTACTAAAGCGTAGCTGTATTGAGCCCTACCTTCCTGGAGTGCAGAAAAATAATTGTTGCTCAAATATCGGCGTAAGTATGTAAGTTTATTTAGGTCCAAGTACACGTAAGTACAATTATCATATATAGTGTAAATTACCTAGGATAACCCAGAAAAGCCAGACAAAGTGACTTATT
>WNWK01005443.1:0-27661 GCA_009830355.1 Cherax destructor
CCTCACCAGAATCAAAGAACCCCTCTTGAGGGGAACGGGCACTAGAATCCCCCAAATTTCCTTTCCCTTCTTTCTTCCCTCCTCCTCCTTTTCAAAACTACCCTAACATATCCAAACATCAGCTAAATATAAGAAAACACGTTTTTAAAGAACGGGGTTCCAGACTCTTTGACCCCCACCAGTGAAAAAACCTTGTTTTGGGAACCCGCCTTCTTTAAGCTGCATTTGAGCAAGCACTTTTAAACCGACACCTGATACCCCTTCTTGACTTCCGGGCTATGGGACAAATTTCTAGCTAACTGCAGCCGAAAAAATTTCCCCACCACACGATTATAAAAGGGGTTTAACTTACTTGATGGAGGGGAAGGGGGGTTCCTTGTCTTCTTAAGCTATAACCCCTCCAAACACCATGTGTAGGGAGGAGCCTTAATCTGCAAATTAAGTGGTATTGTGTCTGTATTAACTCAGAATCCCCAGCTCTAGGGTATATCCTCCAAGCAATATCTAAACATTATGGGACACTAGCTTCCAGACTTTTACTCAACAATGGGACGCTGGTACCTGCTAAAATGCGTCCGACCGCATGAAAACCCACAACAAAACCTACACACGTTTCCCCAGAAAACTGGCCAGATACTGAGAAGAAAGAGGTAAGGTCCTACTGTATTGGGTCTGGATGGAGTGAGATAGCCACGGTATTTCGGGATATCTCCTCCATGCCCCCAGGACAGATGGAAGTCACGTGGGGGATGCTGCCTGTTCGCAGCACTTGTTCTCTGGCTGCGTGCAGCCAGCAGTAACAGCCTGGTTGATCAGGCTCTGGTCCAACAGTAGGCCTGGTCACGGACCGGGCCGCGGGGGCGTTGACCCCTGGAATTCTCTCCAGGTAGACTCCAGGAAGTCTGGTCTGGTAAGAACGCAGGTCATGCATCGTGAGTCTCACACTGCTTAACCTCCGCAAGGGATTGCCATTTCTCTTTGGCTAACATAACCTAATTTACCTATTTAAGGCTTATACCTACCTATATTAAGGTGCTAGAACTACATTATTAATATCTAACATTGCCTCAATAATCCTAATATTAGTCACTAACTGTACAAACTTGCCTAGATGTTCCTAGGAGAATAAATCTATCAATTAAAATGTACACAATTGTTACCTCCGCCAACTTGAATGTGTGGGTTTGTTTTGGTTGGGTGTATGGGTTCATGTACTCTGAGGACCGATCCGTGGTATGTTTAAGGCTCCAAACGACTCAAAAACCCTGTGGAACTTGAGTGACTCAAAACGTTTCCACAACCAGGGACCCAAGGGCGGCCACTTTCATGTTCCAACGCCTCAGCGTGGTCATCCAGAGGGGAAAGGCATGCTGCATACTGGGCTCGTGTCCGGCTTCAGAGGAGCTGGAAGAGACTCATAATAATAATAATAATAATAATAATAATATTTTTATTTGGACATGATACAAAGAATTACATTTGGTTATTGAGATTACATGAGGTGTACATGCCAAAAGCCCCTAGTATGCAGGGCATTTTGGGCAGACTTAAAATTAACTTAAAACTAAATTGTACGAATTTTTGTAGATAGTATACAATGAGTAAAGGTGAGTATTTAAGCTATGAAATTTGAACATAGTTTTGTACTTTTGTCTTCATTATAAAATTAATTAAATCAGATTAAACAAATTAAAGCAATAATAATAATAAAATAATAAAAAGTTATGGTTGATAATTTATAAAATAAGTAAAGTTGCATATCTAAGTTATAAAGTTTGAATATAAGTTGAACATATCAATTAATTGTAGCAATTTATTGCAGCAATGCAACTAATTGAGTGAGATAACAATTTAAAACAATTAATTGCATTGCAGTTAGTTTACGTGGTCATTATAATGTAAGTGTTGTGGGAATAATTAGCTAAGTAAGTATTATTCATAACAGGTTTTACATTCATTCATTCATTCGTTCATTCATACATTACATTGACTTGAATAGTCAGGTTTTACGTTAAGTGATTATTCTACTTTGCTGGGAATGGTTGATATGGAGCAATTAGCTTTGGGTGAGAAGGTGGTTTTTTAGCATCGTTTTGAATTGGGGTACAGGTAGGGTTTCTTTGGCAATGACAGGTAATGAATTCCAAATTTTCGTGCCTTTTATGTGCATTGAGTTTTTACATAGTGTTAGGTGGACACGGGGAACATCGAGGAGTGATCTGTGTCTAGTGTTATGGTCATGTGTCCTGTTAAAATTAGTAAGGAGAAGTTTGAGTGGTGGGTTAATATCTGCATAGAGTGTTCTATGTATGTAATAGGCACAATAAAAAGTATGGATGTATTGTATGGTGAGTAAGTTTAGGTTTTTGAATATTGGTGGAGTATGTTGCCTTGAGTGAGAATTTGTTATCATTCTAACTTCTAACTTTCTAACTTCTAACATTCTAACTTTGATATATTGTACCAATGTATTAATGTTCATGTTTAAGGCGCTCTGGTGGTCTGGTGGCTAAAGCTCTCGCTTCACACGGCGAGGGCCTGGGTTCGATTCCCAGCCAGGGCAGAAACATTGGGCGTGTTTCTTTACACATGTTGTCTATGTTCCCCATCACTAAAATGGGTACCTGGGTGTTAGTCAACTGGTGTGAGTCGCATCCTAGGACACTGACCTAATCTGCCCGAAATGCTCAGCATAACAAGGGACTTTCTATATAGTAGTATGTCACTGATGTCAGCTAGGCTTGTATACCATGTACATGTACTTGTAGTAAATAAAGATATTATTATTATTATTATTATTAAGTTTTCAGTCAATGTATTCTGTCTATTAATAAAGCACTCATATAATATGTATAGGGAGTGGTAGGAGAAGAAAATATTCAAACAGCCCCGGGGAGAACCTCAAGTTTTCCCTTAGGTACGTTTATTGTCTTCTCTGAGGATGAGGGTCCCCAGCAAGTTCTAGAGGTGGTACCTCCCTATTTGTATATATATATATATATATATATATATATATATATATATATATATATATATATATATGTATATATATATATATATATATATATATATATATATATATATATATATATATATATATATATATATATATATATATATATATATATATATATATATATATATATATATATATATATATATATATATATATATATATATATATATATATATATATGTATATATATATATATATATATATATATATATATATATATATATATATATATATACTTTCACTGGAGTATACCTATAGTATATACCTGGAGGGGGTTTCGGGGGTCAACGATCCTGCGGCCCGGTCCATGGTCAGGCCTCATGGTGGATCAGGGTCTGATCAACCAGGCTGTTACCACTGGCTGCACATAAACCAACGTATGAGCCACAGTCCGACTGGTCAGGTACTGACTTTAGTTGTCTGGCTCCTCCTTGAAGACAGCCAGGGGGTCTATTGGTAATCTTTCACTCCCTACGAAAGCAAAAGACTCGGCAGGCGATGTAACATCCCCCCAATGAAAAGCAGGGGTGCCACTAGCACGTTGAGGGACAACACAAATAAGTGTGAGGGGCCCAAGATTGTTCAACTGCCTCCCAGCATACATCAGGGGGATTACCAACAAACCCCTGGCTGTCTTCAAGCAGGCACTGGACAGGCACCTAAAGTCGGTACCTGACCAGCCAGGCTGTGGTTCGTACGTTGGACTGCGTGCGGCCAGCAGTAACAGCCTGGTTGATCAGGCTCTGGTCCAACAGGAGGCCTGGTCACAGACCGGGCCACGGGGGCGTTGACCCCTGGAATTCTCTCCAGGTAAACTCCAGGTAATCCCCCTTATGTATGCTGGGATTCAGTTGAACAGTCTTGGGCCCCTGACACTAACTGTGTTGTCTCTTAGCGTACTCGTGACACCCCTTCTTTTCATTGGGGGGATGTTGCATCTCCTGCCGAGTCTTTTGCTTTCGTAGCGAGTGATTTTCGTGTGCAGATTTGGGACTAGTCCCTTTAGGATTTTCCAAGTATATATTATCATGTATCTGTCTCGACTGCGTTCCAGGGAGTACAAGTCAAGGGACTTCAACCGTTCCCAGTAGTTTAGGTACTTTATCGTACTTAAGATGCCCCGTGGCCTGGTGACAAAAGCTCTCGCTTCACACGGTAAGGGTCCGGGTTCGATTCCTGGCGATGGGGTGGAAACATTGGACGTGTTTCCTTATACCGGTTGTCTATGTTCCCCATCAGCAAAATGGGTACCTGGGTGTTAGTGGACTGGTGTGGGTCGCATCCTGGGACAAATTGACCTTGAGCTTGAGCTTGATTTGACCTGAGCGTCGGTAAGGTGGGGAAGGAAGGAGGATGGGTAAGGATGGAAATTGGGAAATAGGTGGGGGAGAGGTTAGGGTTGTAAAGGTAAGTGGCCTATCCACTTTGGCGTAACATAATAAGTGTGTGTGTATGTAGAGTTATACATAAGTAAATTTTTAAGAGGAGGATATGCCTTTATCCCATCAGTCGCACACAGGTATACTGTTGTATCACAGCATGTTACTGAGTTGGAAGAGAGCATATTAATTGTAGTAAACATTTTTTTTTTTTTTTTTTTTTTTTTTTTTTTTTTCAGGCAAGGCTGCTGCAACAGGTGGTAGTTGCTGGGCTATTCGTTGTTGATGGGTGGTAGCCCGGAGCTGTTTCAGCAGTTACTTTTGCAACAGGTGGTAGTTGCTGGGCTTATGATGTTGTTGGTGGCTAGCCCGGAGCTGATCAAGCTGTTTCTGAGGTGGTGTCCTAAGATAGGAAGTTCGTAGGTGTTACAATGTTGGTTGTAGGATGTAGTTTGGAAACGGTAGGTCACCCATAATGGGGAGTATTTATCTATGTGTTGAACATAGACTGGGTCTGGTGGTATCCACTCATCTGGTTCGACGGGGAGATCACTTAGGATTCTTGGTCTTGGGTAGTTGTCGTTGTGAATGTAGCGCCTAACTCTTTGTTGTAGAGTCATTCTTTGGGTGCGGTGGGGGGGTGTGGTAATGACATAGTCGGTTGTGTTTACTGGTTGGGGGTTTTCTCTGTCGGGTACATATAGTTCTTGCATGTCATAAAGCTGTCGTTTCGCTAGTTTATCTATCCTTACATTGATTGCGGTGATTTCTTGTTGTACATGTAGGTCTTCACATCTTATTCTGTCCCTTAATCTGGTCCCAGTAATAAAGCGGAGAGCTTTGTTCTGGACTCGTTGAAGTCGCAGCCTGTTGGTTTTGGTTGTTAGTGCTAGGGGGGCGCAAGGGTATTCCAACAGAGGTCTGATCATCATCTTGTATAGGTGCTTCTTGATGTGGGGGGCTTCTTTGAATCTGAAGAGTTGGCTGAGGCGGGCTTTAGCTAGGTTAACTTTTTAGAGATGTGAGAAGTGGAGTTAAGTAATCTGTCGATCTCATATCCCAGGATTTTGTTTGGATTTTGATTTCGACACTTGTACCTCTTATGGAGATACCACCTTTGTCTTCTATGGTTGATGGGAGACAGCCAATGGTGCTGATGAGGACTTTCTCTGGGTTAGTTGTGATTCTCCACTTTCTCTCCCAGTTAGCTGTTCTTCGTAGTTCCTCATTCATCTTTGCTATTACTCTCCTGTATTTTGTGGCACCTGTTATGGGGGCGGATGACACAACATGGATTACGTCGTCTGCAAATTGGGTGATGATTGTGTCGTTATGTTCTGGTTGCGGGAGGTCATTTACGTAGATATTGAAGAGTATGGGGCTAAGGCATGAGCCTTGTGGAACGCCAGCTGTTGGGGTGAATGGGACTGCAGATTTGCTATTAAAGTTGGGGATGATGCTTCTGCCTGTTAGGAAATTGAACATGAGCCTGAGAAAGGTCCAGTTGTGGTCTGGTAGATCGGCAAGTTTGAATATAAGCCCATCATGCCAGAGGCTGTCAAGGCTTTGTGAACGTCCCTCGTTGCAATTAGGGCCAGGTTTCCTTGATTCCTCAGGCTAGCAGCGGCATCATAGATGATGTTGATAGCATGCTGTGTTCCACGGTGGGACCTGAAACCAAACTGCTTTTCAGAGAAGAGGTGATTGAATTCCATGTAGTAGTTCAGTCTATTGGAAATGATTTTTTCGAAGACTTTGCCAGCGACTTCGAGTAGGGAGATAGGTCTGTAGTTTTCTGGGTTACGGGAGTCTCTATTGGGTTTTGGTATGAAGATCATCTTAGCTGTTTTGAATGATGCAGGGAAGTGGCCAGACGCCAGGATAGCATTCAAGATGTTTAATAGGGTCATTTTGCAATTACGGGGTAGGTATTTTATCTGTTTTACTGTTATGCCTGAGGGGCCTGGGGCCTTATTCCTCATTCGCCCTATGGCTTGGGTCATTTCCTTCAGGGTGATTGGCCTTGTGAGAGGGTGCTCGGGTTCAAGAGAAGATGTATCAATTGTTGGTATTGGTTGGAAGTCTTCCCAGTTTTCGTCACGCCACTGGTTAACCCACAGGTAGTGGTTGTTGTTGAAACTTCTGCTGACATTGTGAGAGAGAATTTTCTTCCACACTTCCCTCATCAAATCAGCTTGCTCCTGTGGGTCCTCGAGCAAGGTGGTCACGTCCTCGCCATCCTCATTAGTGAATGAGTGTGTGAGGAGTTGAGTGGGTGAGTGCTTAGCCCCAGTAGTCTGCGGATCTTGCTCCAGAATCGTTCTGGTTGGCGCTTATACTGGTTAGCTTGAAGCACAAGGTATTTCCAAAGGTCCCTTTTGTGCTGGGTGATTAGGGTTATTAATTCCCTTCTCATTCTTTGGAGTACATCGCGGGTGGGCTGGCCTGAGTGGAGGTGTCTTCTGCATTCAGCTTGGTAATTGTTCATGCTGTCTTTTATTTCCCTGGTTGGTTTGTACTGTTGGTAGACCCTGGAGGTGGTTAGTTGGCAGCATGCGTCAGTGGCCTCGGTGATTCTTTCGTGCAGGGAGGTGATCGCCTCGTCTATTGCGGTGGAGGGTTGGTTGTCAAGAAGAATAGTCTGGTCGTTCGCTAGGTAGTCCCTGAAGGGGTCAAAGCCTAGTGTTTTCAGGTTGGGTTTTGGGCGGATGGGTGTGCGGAATGGGGTGGATTGTAGCTTAATTATGACAGGGATATGGTCAGAGCCGACGTCGCCGCCGGGGACACCCTGCAGTGGAACAGGTCGCAGTCCCTGTTGGTGAGTACTACGTCAGGTGTCCCAGGGTGGGGGCCCACATACGATTTAAAGAATGGGCCCTGGAATGATAGATTTCTTGCAGCCATTAGGTTGAAGAGTTGTTTCCTTTGTGGTCACCTTGCGGAGGGCTGCGCCACAGTTAAAGAGAGCGGGATGGTGGGCATTGAAATCCCTGCGAGGACTGTAGGGACATTCCGACTGAGTAACCTGTGTAAGGGGATAGACTCTATGTACGGCTGTCTGGGGGGAAAGTAGCCTGTTCCCACGACAAGCCGGCCATATGAGGTCAGTAGTTCTATTGCTAGGACGGTGTCCTCATCGGCATGAATGTTTTATAGGGCCACAAAATATTGAATGTGTTCCCATGATGATTTGCTAGAATCCTAATTACCTATAATCATAATCCAACCTGTAATTCTTAAAACAATTAAAACTCGATTAAACTTATATAGCATGTATTAATATGATATTCAAACAAACAAACAAACAAATTTTATTTCAGTGCATTTGTACATAGATATTTGTAGTTACAATCATAAACTGAAGTGCAAGGAGAGCCACTGACATGCCATGGCATTATTGGAGCTTAATCAATGACTTATAGACTATGTAATATAATATTAGAGAAATTGATTGAGTTTATTCTAGTTATATATTTGTTTAAAGTACAATATGATGATATTACATTGTAAAAATTGAGATTATCTTAAGGAAAATAACATTGAGCATTTTTTAAAGTAATTTATAATATGAGTATTTAGTTTAGGGTGGGTAGGGGGTAACATAATAGCAACATATTAGCAAAAATTGAAATTATCTTATAGGAAAATAATATTGAGCATTTTTTAAATTAATTTACAGTATGAGTATTTAGTTTAGGGTGAGTAGGTGGTTTTTGAGAAGAGTCCTAAATTGATTTTCAGACAAGGTTAGCTTAGTATTTACTGGTAATGAATTCCAGATTCTGGGGCCCTTTATGTGCATAGATTTTTTACATAGGTTGATATGGACTCGGGGTATATAAAAAAAGTGACCTGTGTCTTGTGTTGTGGTCATGGGTCCTATTAAAGTTGGTGAGGAGAATTTTGAGCGGAGGGTTTTTATTAGAGTGTAGAGTTTTATGTATGTAGTAGGCACAAGAATAGGTGTGGATGTTCTTTACGGTGAGTAGTTTTAGGCTTTTGAATATTGGTGGAGTATGGAAATAAATGGTATAAAATACCGACACAATGGAAAAATAAACACATAAGCAGTATAATGTGATCCTTTATTGACAACTTTTGGACTACCCATGGGATCGCCACATAGTGCCGTCCTTGCGAACCTATATATGGAACATTTGGAAGCCGAGCGATTTTCCACTATTATTCCCTCTTCTGTCACCTGGCTCCGTTATGTTGACGACATTCTCATCATAACTCCCAGACGCTTCAACGTTCAAGCTCTCCAACACAAACTCAACCAGGTCGAGCCATCAATCCAGTTTACACTAGAAGAAGAAGTCGACAACACTCTTCCTTTCCTTGATGTTCTTCTCTGCAAAGCTGACCATGAACTTCGTTTTAAAGTCTATCGAAAACCTACCAATCAACACGATCTTCTCCACTTCTACTCTCACCACGACACCAAAACTAAACGTGGTGTAATTATAGGCTTTTTCCTGCGCGCACTCAGAATCTGCAGCAGTGAGTTCCTTGAAGAAGAATGCTCCTTCATTGAACAAGTTTTTTCCAAACTTCACTATCCTCGTCACTTCATTAGAGACTGCAGACGACGGGCATTAAACATCTTCAACACACCCAGAGAAGACACTGCTGAGAAGAGATACATAGTCCTTCCCACCAACTCCATTTCCAAACACGTTTCCAACATTTTTTCTAAGACCTCATTCCGAGTATCTACCTCCACATCCACCACCATCAAGGACATTACCAGTAACAGACAGGAAAAGCTTCAATCCCTTGTAATGGCTGCAGCAAATTATACGTCGGCGAAACATCCAGAGACCTCCAAACACGCATTTCAGAACACCAGTACGCAGGCAGATCTGACGACTCAAGAAATGCCTGTGTTCAACACCGAAATTTACACAACCATTTAATCAACTACAGAAACGCAAGACTCATCGCCAGAGAAGACAACACGCAATACCGAAGAATCCTGGAATCATCACTTATCTGTATATCCAACAACTTCAACCAGAACAACGGCTTCTACAACATAGCTGAACCTATTGCCAAGAAACTTTTTCAACGCTATCCCACCTAGAACTCAAGAATGGAACACTGCAGGCCCTTAAAGTCACACAAGGTTTTAAACTATCACACTACTTTTAAGACTGTCACATGCAGCTTTCTCCACCTGACCCAGCATTCATGTTACTCATTTTCCAGGTAGATCTGTCTGTGACTCGATAAAGCCCACTGCGTGGGCGAAACGTTGTCAATAAAGGATCACATTATATTGCTTATGTGTTTATTTTTCCATTGGTGGAGTATGCTGTCTAGAGTGGGAATTTCTTATAATTCTGACTGCAGCCTTTTGCTAGGTTATGAGTGGTCTAAGGTGATTTAATGTTGTTGATCCCCATGCACAGATTCCATAGGTGAGATAAGGGTAGATTAGTGAATGATATAGTGCAAGGAGAGCTGATTGAGGCACATAGTAGCGTATCTTTGATAATATGCCTACTGTCTTTGAGATTTTCTTGGAAATTTGTTGTATGTGTGTTTGGAATTTAAGGCTATTGTCGAGGTGGATTCCTAGGAATTTTACATAAGAACATAAGAAAGGAGGAACACTGCATCAGGCCTGTTGGCCCATACTAGGCAGGTCCTTCACATTCCATCCCACCAACAGAATATTTGTTCAACCCAATCTTCAATGATACCCAAGAAATAAGCTTTGTTAATTCTATTTACTCATGTGCAATTCCCACTCAAATCCAACCCCTCTCACTCATGAATTTATCCAACCTAAATTTGAAACTACCCAAGGTCCTTGCTTCAATAACCCTACTAGGCAGACTGTTCCACTCATCAACTACCCTATTTCCAAACCAATACTTTCCTATATCCTTTCTAAATCTAAACTTATCTAATTTGAATCCATTATTGCGGGTTCTCTCTTGGTGAGATATTCTCAAGACCTTATTTATATCCCCTTTGTTAATACCTATTTTCCACTTGTATACCTCGATCATGTCTCCCCTCATTCTTCGTCTTACAAGTGAATGGCTTCGTATTGAGTCTTGTGATGGGTGAACCATTGAGCGTTATGTTAAGTGGAACATTTGTGGTTTTGTTTCCAAACTGTATGAAGTAGGTCTTGTTAGTATTGAGAGTAAGTTTGTTAGTCGTCATCCATGTTGATATTTTCTGTAATTCGGCATTAACAGTGTTGGCCAATATGACTGGATTTGGGTGAGAGAAGACATATGTTGTGTCATCTGCAAATAATATGGGTTTGAGTAGTTGTGATGCATTTGCCATTCCTAATTTTATCTTTACAGTCACTTAAGAGACTGTATATATAAGCAATCAATTAGTTATTGCCTTATTAATCTTAAGATAGGCTTAAGTTTTCCCGGAATGCTCTGCATATTAAGGGGCTTTCTGCATGCACACCTGATACAAACATTGTATCATCATGATTCATGATGAAATAAAGAATCTTAATTACTGCTAAACCACTAATCACCTCTGTTGAAATATAAAAAAAAAACGATGTTCAATTCGAACCATCTATGATATATATGCTGTAACTTGTTAATCAATTTATCATCTCAATTATAAATTCAATTACTGCTAAACCACTAACTACCTCTGTTGAAATATAAAAAAACTATGTTCAATTCGAACCAACTACAATATATATGCCTAGTAGTCTGTTAAACATTAGGCTAAATCTGCCCGAAATGCCCCGGCATGATAGTGGCTTTCTTTGTACTTAGCAAATCAAAACTGTAATTACACATTGTAAACTATGCCTGGCTGGCAAAGTTCTCGCTTCACACGCGGAGGGCCTGGGTTCGATTCCCGGCGGGGTGGAAACATTTCGACGCGTTTCCTTACACTTGTTGTCCTCTTCACCTGGCAGCAAATAGGTACCTGGGTGTTAGTCGACTGGTGGGGGTCGCATCCTGGGGGACAAGATTTAGGACCCCAATGGAAATAAGATAGACAGTCCTATATGAAGCACTGCCTTTCTTGGGTTATCCTGGGTAGCTAACCCTCCTGGGTTAAAAAATCCGAACGAAATCTTAATCCTTACAAGATTATTTTCCCGGATTCCCGTGAGGCAGGACTCAGTAGGACGTACACTTGGGTGGCCCTTAACCTCCACCCCAACAAAGTAACACAAGCGGTTGTTGATATGGTAAATCTTAATAATAATATCGTCAAGTCCTTCCAGATGGGGGAGTTCACCCTTCACAACGTGCGCTTCTATGACTTCGAGCCTAAAGCCATACAGTGTATGGCTTATGAAGAGAGCACCAGCAAACTGGCGCTTTCAAGGTAAGTTAATAAAGTTACCCTGGGGTGAGAACACACGTGCGCCGCTCAAGATGTGGAGTAATTTTTTCGCCTAGAGCGTCGTCTTCAGCCACTCGTGGCGGAATATTTCAGCCACTTGTCTCCTCAAGGAAGGTTCGTTGATGCCGGTGAGAGGCTCTTGATCTAGAAAATTGGATCTGTGCTCCAGTTCCCTGAATTAAACCTGAATGCCTTCCACATTCCCGCCCACAGGCGCTGTATAATTCTGGGTTTAGCGCTTTCCCTTGATTATAATAATAATTCAGCCACTCGTAGCAGAACGTTTCAGCCACATGTGGTGGAACGTTTCAGCCACTCTTGGCAGAACGTTTCAGCCACATGTGGCGGAACGTTTCAGCCACTCGTGGCGGAACGTTTCAGCCACTCGTGGTGGAATGTTTCAGCCACTCGTGGAGAATGCTTCAGCCACTCATGGCAGAATGTTTCAGCCACTCTTGGCGGAATTTTTCAGTCACTCATGGTGGAACGTTTCACCCACTCGTGGGGAATGCTTCAGCCACTCGTGGCAGAATGTTTCAGCCACTCGTGGCGGAATGTTTCAGCCACTCGTGGCGGAATGTTTCAGCCACTCGTGGCGGAATGTTTCAGCCACTCGTGGCGGAATGTTTCAGCCACTCGTGGCGGAATGTTTCAGCCACTCGTGGCGGAATGTTTCAGCCAATCGTGGCGGAATGTTTCAGCCACTCGTGGCGGAATGTTTCACGGACCGGGCCGCGGGGGCGTTGACCCCTGGAATTCTCTCCAGGTAAACTCCAGGTAAACACTCATAGAATGTTTTCTCAACAACTTTTTTTGAAGTGTGTAAAAGTGTTATTGTATCACCATACCCTCCTTGTAACATTTTACAATTTTTTAAAGGAACCAATGGAAATAACTCAATTCGTATGACCTTTTTTTGGGTTATCCTGGGTAATTTACACATGTTACTATGTATGATAATTGTAGTCACCTAAATTTGTGTAACTGTACCTAAATAAACTTACTTACCTCAGTGGAGGAGGTGCATTGATGAGAGTAAATGTGTAGATTACCTAGGATAACCCAAAAAAGTCAGACAAAGTGACTCATTTCCATTTGTGTCCTTGAGAACATTGTATATTACCAGACTATCTTGCCAGAAGATATCAGTAACACTGCCTGATACGCCAAGTGCCAAATCAACTGAGCTGTGATAGATATGTGGGCCAGTGGGCTGCCAGCACCAACAGTCTGGTTGACCAGGCAAACAGCAGCCAAGCCTTGTCCAGGGCAAGGCTGCAGATGCAGGAAAACTCTCAAAACCCATCACAGATATCCCTCCCATTCCCTAAGCACTGTGTCCCCTTATACGTTTGTGCACATAGCATCTGCAGTGCTCCTACGCAGGAGAAGTGCAGTAGTCTTTACAAGCCCATTTTGGGCAGATACTTCTCCAACTCTTTCATTTATCTTCCCTTATTATGGAGTTACAGTACTCCACTTTTTTCCATTGTTCACCTCACTCATTGGGCCTTCAAAGGAGATTCCTTGACACTGATGAAGGGCTCTTGATTTAGGGAACTGGACTGAGCTTCACTTCCTTTTATTAAACCTGATTAGCTTCCTTTCCCCAGGTACTGTATGGCCCTTGTTCTGTATGCCCCACTGTTCTTTGTATACTAGTACCCCTGTGGTTTAGCACTTCTATTTGATTATAATAATAATAATAATAATAATTTGTATACTAGTTCTTGCTTACTCTGTACAGTATTAGGACTGAAGTAGCCACTATTAATGAAACTTTTCCCTACTAAATGTTTTAATCTATGCATACATGTCTCTTTCCTTAACACTTTTTTTTTTATATATACCAGAAGGCATTGTATGAGTTGCTTTTTTACCCCACCTAGTTTTCAATCCTAATACTAATATTATATTGTGCCTTGATCATATCTGTATCTCAGTTTATGATGAGGTCTTCTAGTGGCTCCTGGTTTCTCAGGGGAGGATAAAATATATGAGCATTGCATGTAGTATATTGCTTTCAAACTTAATGAATTTTTCATAAATTTTTGTCACGTATATACTAGTAGTACTATTTTTATAAAATGTGAGTTTTCCTCACTAAATATGCACTTGTATTGAGCTTTCACGTTTACTTGCAGGGCTGATGCAAGTGTTGAAATATGGAATTGTGAGAGGCGACCCTTTGTGCAGTTAGTTCTACCTGGTGAGTCTTTGATAGAGAAATATAATTCTGTTTTGCATAATTTTTTGTCAGATGGTACAGCACTTGTTAGTTTTTACAGAGAAGGATAATAAGTTTTAGGTTTTAAGAATACATTATGTTTGTGTCTGTGTGTAATTATGTACAGTATTGTATTTATAGTTACATTAACCCTTTGACTGTTTCGGACGTATATATACGTCTTACGAGCCAATGTTTCGGACGTATTTATACGCCTAAATTCTAGCGGCCTCAAATCAAGCAGGAGAAAGCTGGTAGGCCCACATGTGAGAGAATGGGTCTGTGTGGTCAGTGTGCGCAGTATAAAAAAAATCCTGCAGCAAGCAGTACATAATGAGAAAAAAAAACTCCGACCGTGTTTTTGGATTAAAACGCCGACTTTGAGGTGCATTTTCGTATAGTATTTATGGTTGTATTCTCTTTTACATGGTCTCATTTGATAGAATGAAAAACATATTACAGGAATAGAGATGATTTTGATTAGTTTCATGATGTAAACGATCTTGAAATTGAGCTCAAAGTAGCGGAAATGTTCGATTTTTGCCAATGTTAAAAAATAAACAAATCACACCACGCGTCCAATACACATCAACTGGTGAGTCTAATATTCTTTCACAAGTGCACAGATATTATTTATACAATTTTTACAATAATGCAATAGTCTGCATAACAATAAATCTTCTATTTTTTGTGTGAATAAAAAATCAAAATAGAAAGCAAGAGTAATGTAAGAGGGGCCTAAAGACGTGACTAATGAACAGATAACATTTTATTTTAGTGCTAGGGATGTCTGCATTGTTTATTCTGGACCCTATTTTGAAATTGACATCTTTTTTATTTTGCATGAAATTGGCAAAATTGCCATTTTCTGAACACTTTACTGGGTAGTTGAAATAGGTAAATTGGTGATTTCTTGTACTCAATCGATAGAACAAATGGAGTTCTAAAGAAATAGCTATGAGTTTAGTCGACTGTCCCAATGGAATTGGCCGAAAATAGGGCACAAAGTCGGCGAAATCGCTGATGCGTATATATCACTGACATCACTAAATTTGCGAGAGTGTAATTCCGTAAGTTTTCAATCCAATTTCATAATTTTGGTGTCATTACCATCCTGGAGTCTACCTGGAGAGAATTCCAGGGGTCAACGCCCCCGCGGCCCGGTCCGTGACCAGGCCTCTTGTTGGACCAGAGCCTGATCAACCAGGCTGTTACTGCTGGCCGCACGCAGTCCAACGTACGAACCACAGCCCGGCTGATCAGGTACCGACTTGAGGTGCCTGTCCAGTGCCTGCTTGAAGACAGCCAGGGGCTTGTTGGTAATCCCCCTGATGTATGCTGGGAGGCAGTTGAACAATCTTGGGCCCCTCACACTTATTGTGTTGTCCCTCAACGTGCTAGTGGCACCCCTGCTCTTCATTGGGGGAATGTTACATCGCCTGCCGAGTCTTTTGCTTTCGTAGGGAGTGATTTTTGTGTGCAAGTTTGGTACTAAGCCCTCGAGAATTTTCCATGTGTATATAATAATGTATCTCTCCCGCCTGCGTTCTAGAGAGTACAGGTTTAGGAACTTCAAGCGTTCCCAGTAGTTGAGGTGGTTTATCGCACTTATGCGTGCCATGAAGGTTCTCTGCACATTTTCAAGGTCAGCAATTTCACCCGCCTTGAAAGGTGCAGTTAGTGTGCAGCAATATCATTTCATAAGAAAAAATAATTTTTTTTTTTTTCCAAAATTTTCCGAAATAGAATGACAGTTTCAGAATGGGGCCTCCGAAAGTCAAAGGGTTAATAGAGCTATGCACATGTTCATGTGTTTTTTTTTTGTTTTTTTTAGCATGTCATTTCCTTCTATATTCAGGGTGATTCAAAGAAGAAATTATATTCACTATCACTTATGACTAGCTTCTTTTCAAAAATGGGGTACAGACATCATGATCCACAGATAACCCAGTGAACCTCAAATCCACAACCGTCTTTCAAAATGGTCACTGCATGATGCTCTTTTAATGCTCAAATCTGACTAACCAGCTTTCCTGAGTCCTTCATAGATATTATTATACAGTGGACCCTCGGTTTTTGTACAGCTCCCAACTCGAACAATTATGTAAGTGTATTTTTGTAAGTGCTTTTGTAAGTGTATTTTTGGGGGTCTGAAACGACTAATCTAATTTACATTCGTCCTTATGGGAACAAATTCGTTCAGTTACAGCACTCGAACAGCATTCTGGAAAGAATTATTGACGAAAACCGAGGGTCCACTGTACTTACTGTATATACAGTGGTACCCCGAGTTTCAGCCATAATTCGTTCCAGAAGGCTGTTTGAGTGCTGTTACCAAACGAATTTGTTTCCATAAGGAATAATGTAAATTAGATTAGTCTGTTTCAGACCCCCAAAAATACACTTACAAAAGCACTTACAATAATACTGTACACTTACATAATTGTTCGAGTTGGGAGCTGTTCAAAACTCGCGGTACCACTGTATGTATATTTTTTTTAACATGTCGGCCGTTTCCCACCAAGGCAGGGTGACCCAAAAAGAAAGAAAAAAACTTTTATCATTATTCAACACTTTCACCATCACTCACACATAATCACTGTCCTTTAAAGTGCTGGCATTGTACTTCCCAATTCCAGGAGTCAAGTCCAGCTAACTGGTTTCCCTGAATCCCTTCACAAAATATTACTCTGCTCACACTCCAACAGCTCGTCAGGTCCCAAAAACCATTCACTTCTATCTAACACGCTCACGCACACTTCCTGGAAGTTCAAGCCCCTCACCCACGAAACCTCCTTTACCCCCTCCCTCCAACTTTTTCGGGGACGACCCCTACCCCGCCTTTCTTCCCCAACAGATTTATAAACTCTCCAAGTCATTCTACTTTGTTCCATTCTCTCTAAATACCCAACCACCTCAACAGCCCCTCTTCAGCCCTCTGACTAATACTTTTAGTAACTCCACACCTCCTAATTTCCACACTATTGCCCTTAGATATGACATCTCCATTGCCTCCAGCTGCCTCCTCACTGCAGCATTTACAACCCATGCTTCACACCCATATAAGAGTGTTGGTACCCCTATACTCTCGTACATTCCCTTCTTTGTCTCCACAGATACCTCAACGCACCACTCACCTTTTTTCCTTCATCAATTCTATGGTTTACCTCATTCTTCATAAACCCATCTGCTGACAAGTCAACTACCAAATATCTGAAAAGATTCACTTTTTCCATACTCCCTCCAATGTCATATCCAATTTTTCTTTATCTAAATCATTTGATACCCTCATCACCTTACTCTTACTTTCTACGTTTACACACCATCCCAAACTCATCCACTAACCTTTGCAACTTTTCTTTAGAATGCTCCAAAAGTGCAGTATCATCAGTAAAATGTAACTGTGTCAACTCCCATTTTGTATTTGATTCCCCATAATTTAATCGAACCCCTCTCCCAACACCCTAGCATTTACTTCTTTTACAGCCCCATCTATAAATGTGTTAAACAACCATGGTGACATTACACATCCCTGTCTAAGACCTACTTTTACTGGGAAGTAATCTCCCTCTCTCCTACACTCCCTAACCTGAGCCTCACTATCCTCATAAAAACTCTTTACAGCATTTAGTAATGTACTACCTATTCCATACACTTGTAACATCTGCCACATTGCTCCCCTATCCACTCTATCATATGCCTTTTCTAAATCCGTAAATGCAATGAAAACTTCCCTACCTTTATCTCAATACTGTTCACATATATGCTTCAATGTAAATACCTGATCTACACCTCCCCTACCCATTCTAAAGCCTTGCTTATCAGCAATCCTGCTCTCTCTTACCTCTAATTCTTTCAATAATAACCCTACCATACACTACCTTATATACTCAGTAAACTTATTACCTATAGTTTTTACAATCTCTTTTGTCCCCCTTCCCTTTATATAAAGGAATTATACATGCTTTCTGCCATTCCCTAGGTACCTTCACCTCTTTCAACCACTCCAGCACTATATCTTCCCCTGCTTTTAACAATTCTGTCATGATCCCATCAGTTCCAGCTGCTTTACCCCCTTTCATTCTACATAAGGCCTCATGCACCTCCCCCACACTCACATCCTGCTCTTCTTCTCTCCTAAAAGATGTTATACCTCCTTGGCTAGTGCATGAAATTACTGCCTCTCTCTCTTCATCAACATTTAAAAGTTTCTCAAAATATTCCCGCCATCTACCCAATACCTCCAGCTCCCCATCTACTAACTCCCCTACTCTGTTTTTAACTGACAAATCCATTCATTCCCTAGGTTTTCTTAACTTGTTTATTTCACTCCAAATTTTTTCTTTTTCTCAGCAAAATTTCTTGACAGTGCCTCTCCCACTCTATCATTTGCTCTCCTTTTGCACTCTCTCACCACTCTCTTCAACTTTCTTTTACTCTCCATATACTCTGCCCTTCTTATATGACTTCTGCTTTGTAAAAACCTCTCACAAGCTACCTTTTTCTCTTTTATTGCACCCTTTACCTTATAAATATATAGTGTCATAATAGAGCTCACAACAGAAACAATGTCATTATGCTTTTGGGTAGTTTAGAAAGCTAAAGATGGGTATACATCATTTAGACATTTTGTGTCTGATTGTATATAAATTTTTGGGAATTTTGTTTTGGACAAGACTTCAACAAAGCTTTTACTAATAGTTTCATATATTGTAGTACATGTTTACTTTAAAAAATTGATGATTCCCTTAGGTGATGATGACAGTTCAGTTGAAGCATTGGTGTGGTGTAATGGACGATTGTTTAGTGCTGGATTTCATGGCTTTATTTTGGAATACGACTTGACCAATGGGGGCATCAAGTCACGCACAGCAGTCACTGGTGGTCCTACTTGGTGTCTCGCACTCTCTTCTGACAAAAAGAGGCTAGCAGTAAGTATTACAGTTGTTACTTGCCGCCACACTGAAGGACTTGATAATAGCTGTAGGCCTATAAACGTTTCTTGGCAGGCTTTGGAAAATATCTTACATGAGGTCTTCCAAGTTAACATAGAGATAACTTCAATTTGTGTTCAGTTCAGGTTAGCCCATGGGTCCATAGAGAAAAAAATAAATAAAAAATTTCTTGACCTATTCGTCAATGGTTCACAAATAATTTAGTAAATTTGTGGGTCAAGGCATACAACCCAACCATGAACACTGGTAACTGATACAGGCAAAGGCAAATATACCAAATAACACTGCACTTTGATAGTATTTTAATGGCATTAAATTTGTTTTATTTGTCTTCCTGCATCTCACTCAATTATTCCCATGCTCATATTTAGCCCTTTCTTTCTTTCAACACACCGGCCGTATCCTATTGAGGCAGGGTGGCCCAAAAGGAAAAACGAAAGTTTCTTCTTTTACATTTAGTAATATATACAGGAGAAGGGGTTACTAGCCCCTTGCTCCCGGCATTTTAGTCGCCTCTTACGACACGCATAGCTTACGGAGAAAGAATTCTGTTCCACTTCCCCCTTTCATGGGAACATATTTGTCAGCTCTGTGATACTTCACTTAGAAACCAGTTCCATTCAGTTGCATCATTCTTGGTCTCATTTCTACCATGCATATCTTGGCTTGTTATTTGCATACAGTACTGTATATAAAAGAAAAGAGAAAAATTAATGTTGAAGATTTCACTAAAGATACTTTTATCTTATGGTTGTTAAGGCAGGAACAGAGGAAGGCTATGTGTGCATATTTAACATTGTGGACGAGGGCATAATGTATGACACAACCCTGGAAAAACAAGAAGGTTAGTTTCTTTTTTTTATATACTGTACCTTTAACAATTTGAGGTGCTAAAAAATCTTTATTTTATCATATCCTTCATACTCTTGTACAGGTATCCCTCAACTTTCGCGTTTTCTACTTTCGCGGGCTTCACACATTCGCGAATTCCCGGCCGCCAAATTCCCACCCACCAAATCATATTTAAGTTTCCCGCCACTCGAGCGTCCCTACTACAGTGGACCCCGAGTTTCGTAAAACTTCACTCCTGAAGTCTGCTCAAGTGCCATTACCGAACAATTTACCCCTTAAGAAAAATGTCACGTAGGTTAGTCTATTTCAGACCCCCAAAAATACTTTTCCATAAGCACTTACAATATTATACTTACATAAATGTACGATTTCCGGGGTTTACGAAACTCGGGGGTCCACTGTACCTTCCCTCCAACCCGGAAGCCAGCCCACCCACCACTCACTCACTGAGTGTTTTGTTTGTTCATTATTTGTTATTAAACTACAGTATAACATGTATGTAGTACTATATAGTACAATATTTTACTATGTTTTCATGCGTTTTATGATTGTTCATGGTTCAATAGGTTAAGGAAGCAGTAAGTAATGAATGTACTAAATAATGGTTATCTATTTATTACATTTATTCCAAATTGATATCAGAAACATGATAAATACCCTAGAACTGTAAGAAAGATACTGAAATGAATAATATATGCCATATTATATGAGGGGTAAGAGAGCAGGCACAGACCGCCACCATATATGAGATGTTTACATCAGGGTAAACATGCCTAAATCACTCTTGTTATAAGAACAAATGCAAAAATAGCATTTATTATTTTTAGAATAATAATAATTTATAATAATTGATCTGGAACACTTTAAATGTCATCAGTATTTGGTAGCTGACATTTAGAGCACTCCACAGCAATTATTATTATTATTTATTATTATTATTTCCCTACAATATATTGTAGGGAAATAATAATAATAATAATTATTATTATTTTCTTACAATATATTGTAGGGAAATAATAATAATAATAATAATAATAATTAATAATAATAATTGCTGTGGAGTGCTCTAAATGTCAGCTACCAAATACTGATAACATTTAAAGTGCTCCAGATCAATTATTATAAATTATTATTATTTTAAAAACAATAAATGCTATTTTTGCATATGTTCTTACGACAAGAGGGATTTAGGCATGTTTACCCTGATGTAAACATCTTATATGGTGGCGGTCTGTTCCTGCTCTCTTACCCTCATATAATATGGCATATTATTCATTTCAGCATCTTTTACAGTTCTAGGGTATTTATCATGTTTCTGATATCAATTTGGAATAAATGTAATAGATAGATAACCTTTATTACTAATATTAGTGTAATTACACAACATTTTATTAGCACTAAGGCTAACATCCATCACCCATGACGACTCACCAGACACTGAATGTTACTGCGCCTCTCCCTCCCTCCAATAGCTCCTCCCACTTCGTAACAATGTTAGGTGGTGAATTTAATGTATTTTTCTGTAAGCTTAACTCTTTGTATGTGTATTTTACTTTTTTATTGTTTTCTGTAATATATGAGTTATGCAAATTAAAATAAAGTTATGAAGTTGGAGTTTCATTTTTTGTTCTAATGTATACATATTTAATTCAACATTTGGCATCATTACAAAGTGGGCGGAGCTACAGCAGAGGGAGAAGAAGCAGTGTGTCAGTAACTTGATTCCCCATGACACTTCACAACACTATAAAATACTTATTGTATAATTATACTATTACAGGCCTCCCTCCACAGCCAGCTCATGTCAAAATATCATGTACAGTGGACCCCCGAGTTTCGTAAAAACTTCACTCCTGAAGTCTGCTCAAGTGCCATTACCGAACGAATTTACTCCCTTAAGGAAAAATTTCACGTAGGTTAGTCTATTTCAGACCCCCAAAAATACACTTCCACAAGAACTTACAAAATTATACTTACATAATTGCACAATTTCCGGGGTATTCGTTAACCGAGGGTCCACTGTATATAGTACATTATTTTACGATGTTTATATGTGTTTTATGATTGTTCATGGTTCAATAGGTTAAGGAAGCAGTATTGTATTATATTTCCCTACAATATATTGGGGCACCAAACATTCGCGATTTTTCAACATCCACAAGGCTCTTGATCCCCTAACCCTCGCGAATGTTGAGGGATACCTGTACATGTATATGGTTTGTCTTCCAAGGAGGGCATTTCCAATGTCTTCGTCCTTCTTTTGCACTCCACATTTCTTAACGTTTGGAACCATTTTTTTAGCATGCCTTTGAATTTATATTTATACAGTGGACCCCCAGTGTTCGTCCTGCTCGAAACACGCCCTTTTATGTAAGTGTATTTTTTTAAATGCTTTTATAAGTGTATTTTTGGGGGTCTAAAAGGACTAGTCTACTTTACATTATTCCTTATGGGAATAAATTCGTTTGGTAATGGCACTTGAACAGCATTCTGGAACGAAAAAATAACGAAAATCGGGTGTCCACTGTATCTGTATTTTTTGTGAGGACACCCATACTGTAACTATTTATTCCTTTTTTTTTTTTTGTCTAATCCATGCTGTAAATTTTTGCTTAAGCTCTTAAGCATCCATTTATCATATGAAAAGTGCATAACATGATTCATTTTTAATGGTTATAATCTGTTAGTTATATTTGCCAGCAGATTTTTTCTCTTATATTTTATAGAATACACCATACAATCTGTGATCTTCATGAAGCCTATTTGTACTTTATTATTATCATTACATGTCACTTATATATTAAATTCCATCATTGATTTGTCACTTCTTTTTTCTAAATCTTCTCTGGGCTGCACAATCATTTTGATTTTCTATATCTCATAAGTCTGTCCATCTGTTTTGTTCTTCACTTATAAGGTAGTAGGTTGGTAGACAGCAACCACCCAGGGAGGTACTACCATCCTGCCAGGTGACTGTGAAACAGAAACCTGAAACTGTTTTACATGATGGTAGGATTGCTGGTGTCTTTTTTTTTTTTTTCTCTCATAAACATGCAAGATTTCAGGTACGTCTTGCTACTTCTACTTACACTTAGGTCACACTACGCAAACATGTACACGTTTATGTATACACACTCATCTGAGTTTTCTTTGATTTTATCTTAATAGTTCTTGTTCTTATTGCTTTTCCCTTTCATATCCATGGGGAAGTGGAATAAGAATCTTTCCTCCGTAAGCCATGCGTGTTGTAAAAGTCAACTAAAATGCCGGGAACAATGGGCTAGTAACCCCTTTTCCTGTATAGCTTACTAAAAAGAAGAAGAAGAAAACCGTCAAAGTGGGATGTTTGAATGTGCGTGGATGTTGTGCGAATGATAAGAAAGAGATGATTGTAGATGTTATGAATGAAAAGAAGCTGGATGTCCTGGCTTTAAGTGAGACAAAGCTGAAGGGGTAGGAGAGTTTCAGTGGGGAGAAATAAATGGGATTAGATCAGGGTTTCAAATAGAGTTAGAGCTAAAGAAGGAGTGGCAATAATGTTGAATAATCAGTTATGGCAGGTAAAGAAGGAATATAAATGTATAAATTCAAGGATTATATGGAGTAAAATAAAGGTTGGATGTGAAAAGTGGGTTATAGTAAGTGTTTATGCACCTGGAGAAGAGAGAAGTGTAGAGGAGAGAGAGAGATTTTGGGAAATGTTGAGTGAATGTGTGGGGAGTTTTGAACCAAGTGAGAGAGTAATTGTGGTTGGGGATCTTAATGCTAAAGTGGGTAAAAATGTTGTGGATGGAGTAGTAGGTAAATTTGGGGTGCCAGGATAAATGTAAATGGGGAACCATTAATTGAGCTATGTGTAGAAAGAGGTTTGGTAATAAGTAATACATATTTTATGAAAAAGAGGATAAATAAATATACAAGGTATGATATAGCACGTAAGGAAAGTAGTTTGTTGGATTATGTATTGGTGGATAAAAGGTTGATGAGTAGGCTTCAGGATGTACATGTTTATAGAGGGGCAACGGATATATCAGATCATTATTTGGTTGTAGCTACAGTTAGAGTAAAAGGTAGATGGGACAAAAGAAAATGGCAACAGCAAGTAAGAGAGAGGTAAAAGTGTATAAACTAAGGGAGGAGGAAGTTAGGGTGAGATATAAGCAACTATTGGCAGAAAGGTGGGCTAGTGCAAGTAGGAGTAGTGGGGGGGTTGAAGAGAGTTGGGATAGTTTTAAAAATGCAGTATTAGAATGTGGGCAGAAGTTTGTGGCTATAGGAGGGTGGGTGCAGGAGGAAAGAGGAGTGAGTGGTGGAATGAAGAAGTAAAGGGTGTGATAAAAGAGAAAGAGGTAGCTTATGAGAGGTTTTTACAAAACAGAAGTGTTAATAGAAGAGCAGAGTATGTGGAGAGTAAAAGAAAGGTGAAGAGAGTGGTGAGAGAGTGCAAAAGAAGAGCGGATGAAAGAATGGGAGAAGCTCTGTCAAGAAATTTTGCTGAAAACAAGAAAAATTTTGGAGTGAGATAAACAAGGTAAGAAAGCCTAGGAACGAATGGATTTGTCAGTTAAAACAGAGTTGGGAGTTAGTAGATGGGGAGCTGGAGGTATTGGGTAGATGGCGGGAATATTTTGAGGAACTTTTAAATGTTGATGAAAAAGGGAGGCGGTAATTTCATGTACTGGCCAGGGAGGTACAACATCGTTTAGGAATGAAGAAGAGCAGGATGTGAGTGTGGGGAGGTGCGTGAGGCATTACGTAGAATGAAAGGGGGTAAAGCAGCTGGAATTGACGGAATCATGACAGAAATGTTAAAAGCAGGGGGGGATATAGTGCTGGAGTGGTTGGTATTTTTGTTTAATAAATGTATGAAAGAGGGGAAGGTACCTAGGGATTGGCAGAGAGCATGTATAGTTCCGTTATATAAAGGAAGGGGATAAAAGAGAGTGTAAAATTATAGGGGAATAAGTTTACTGAGTATACCAGGTAAAGTGTATGGCAGGGTTATTATTGAAAGAATTAGAGGTAAGACAGAGAGTAGGATTGCAGATGAGCAAGGAGGCTTTAGAGTGGGTAGGGGATGTGTAGATCAAGTGTTTACAGTGAAGCATATATGTGAACAGTACTTAGATAAAGGTAGAGAAGTTTTTATTGCATTTATGGATTTAGAAAAGGCATATGATAGAGTGGATAGGGGAGCAATGTGGCAAATGTTGCAAGTGTATGAATAGGTAGTGTTACTGAAGGCTGTAAAGAGTTTTATGAGGATAGTGAGGCTCAGGTTAGGTGTGTAGGAGAGAGGGAATTACTTCCCGGTAAAAGTAGGTCTTAGACAGGATGTGAATGTCACCATGGTTGTTTAATATATTTATAGATGGGTTGTAAAGAAGTAAATGCTAGGTGTTGGGGAGAGGGGTGGATTAAATTATGGAGAATTAAATGCAAAATGGGAGTTGACACAGTTACTTTTTGCTGATGATACTGTGCTTATGGGAGATTCTCAAAGAAAAGTTGCAAAGGTTAGTGGACGAGTTTGGGAGAGTGTAAAGGTAGAAAGTTAAAAGTGAACATAGATAAGAGTAAGGTGATGAGGGTATCAAACGATTTAAATAAAGAAAAATTGGATACACATTGGAGAGAGGGATTATGGAAGAAGTAAATGTTTTCAGATATTTGGGAGTTGACGTGTCAGCGGATGGGTTTATGAAGGATGAGGTTAACCATAGAATTGATGAAGGAAAAAAGGTGAGTGGTGCATTGAGGTATCTGTGGAGAAAAAAAACGTTATCCATGGAGGCAAAGAAGGGAATGTACGAAAGTATAGTGGTACCAACACTCTTATATGGGTGTGAAGCATGGGTTGCAAATGCTGCAGAGGAGGAGGCTGGAGGCAGTGGAGATGTCCTGTCTAAGGGCAATGTGGTAAATATTATGCAGAAAATTCGGAATGTGGAAATTAGAGAAGGTGTGGAGTTACTAAAAGTATTTGTCAGAGGGCTGAAGAGGGGTTGTTGAGGTGGTTTGGTCATTTAGAGAGAATGGATCAAAGTAGAATGACTTGAGAGCGTATAAATCTGTAGGGAAGGAAGGCGGGGTAGGGGTCGTCCAGAAAAGGTTGGGGGGAAGGGGGTAAAGGAGGTTTAGGGCGAGGGGCTTGGACTTCCAGCAAGCATGTGTGAGGTGTTAGATAGGAGGAATGGAGACGAATGGTTTTTGGGGACATGACGATCTGTTGGAGTGTGAGAGGGTAACATTGATGAAAAAAGCGTGGTTGGGGGCGGCTGTGGTGAATGATGGTTAGGAATGGGGTTTGGTGGATGATGGTGAGGTTGTGTGGTTATTGAAAGTTTTAGCTGAATAGTTTAGGCAGTGTGATGGATGATGGTGAGGTTGTGTGGTTATTGAAAGTTTTAGCTGAATAGTTTAGGCAGTGTGATGGTTGATGGTGAGGTTGTGTGGTTATTGAAAGTTTTAGCTGAATAGTTTAGGCAGTGTGATGGTTATTGGGGTTTTTGGGGTTTATTGAAATTTTTAAACTGAATAGTTTCGTTTGAGGGTTGATTGTGAGTTTGTGTGGTTATTGAAAGTTTTAGCTGAATAGTTTAGGCAGTGTGATGGTTGATGGTGAGGTTGTGTGGTTATTGAAAGTTTTAGCTGAATAGTTTAGGCAGTTGATGGTTGATGGTGAGGTTTGTGGGTTTTTAAAAAATTTTTAGCTGAATATTTGGGGGGCAGTGTTTTGGGTGATGGTGTGGTGAGTGGGGGGGTGGTAGTGAAAAGTGCGGTGATGGTGGGGGGGGGTGGGGTGGTATTGAAGAAAGGCAGTGTGGTGCTGGGGGGTGAGGGGGTGGTAGTGATAGTAAAAAGGTGTGGTGTGGTGAGTGGGGGGTGGTAGTAATGAGCGGTGATGGTTTTTGGTGAGGGGGTGGTATGAAGAAAGCGCAGTGAGGTGTGGTGGAGTGGGGGGTGGTAGTGATAGTAGAAACAGGGGTGGGTGCGGGGAAACGGGGGGGTTAGTGAAAATGGGGGTGATGGTCTGGTAGCAGTGGGGGGTGGTAGTGATAGTAAAAACAGTGGGGCTGGAAAGAAATGGGGGGGTGGTAGTGAAAAGGGGCGTTGTGAGGGGTGCGGGTAGCGTGGGGGGGGGGGAAGTGATAGTAGAAAATTTGAGGGGCTGGTGGAAATGGGGGGGTTTGGAGTGAAAATAACGGATTGTGGGGGGTGCTTTGGAAGTAGCGGGTGGGGGGAGGGGGGGGGTGGGGGAAAAATTTAGAAACAGTGAGGGTTTCCCTGGTGGCGGGGGCGGGGGGGGTTTAGTAATAGCCCCCAACAGTGATGGTGCTTTTGGCAGTGGGGGGGTTGGTAGTATAGTAGAAACGTGATGGTGCGGGTGGCAGGGGCGGGGTGGTAGTGATAGTAGCAGCAGTGATGGTGCTGGTCAGGGGGGGTGGTAGTGATAGCCCCCAGCAGTGATGGTGCTGGTAAGGGGGGGGAAAAAATTGTAGTGGCAGGGTGATGGTGTTTTGGGGCGTAAAGGGGGGTGGTAGTAGTCCCGGCAGTGATGGTGCTGGTGGCAGTGAGGGGGGTGGAAAGTGATAGTAGCAGGGTGATGGTGCTGGTAGCGGGGGGGGGTGGTAGTGAAAAAGTAGCGGTGATGGTGCTGGTGGCAGTGACGGGGTGGTATGATAGTAGAAACATTGATGGTGCTAAAAACCCCGGGGGCGGGGGGGTGTGTGTAGAAACAGTGATGGTGCTGGTCAGTGACGGGGTGGTAGTGATAGTAGAAACGTGATGGTGCTGGTAGCAGTGGCGGGGGGTAGTGATAGTAGCAGCAGTGAGGGTTTTTTTGGTGGCAGTGACGGGGGTGGTATGATAGTAGCAG
>WNWK01005443.1:27761-120897 GCA_009830355.1 Cherax destructor
TATAAAACTTGATTTTATTGCATTTTTTGACGATTTAAGGCATTTTCATGATTTTCTCAAAAACAATTTTTTTAGATAAAATACACCTATAGTAAGCTTCCTAAAGAAAATCATAAAATTTTGCTTACTTTTCCCATAAATTTCAATTGCAGTAGAAATTCTATTTAAAAGTGTGAAAATGTAAGTATTTTAGCTAAAAAATGAGTTTTGCCAGAAAAGCACTCAAACCGCTCTAAAACGTCGAAATATGCAATAAAATACGATTTTAGCACATTTTTCTGAGCTTTTTAATGTTTCATGTATTTTTCGAAAATAATATGAAATATTCTATAAAAATATTGATTTTTACAGATTTTTAATGGGATTTTTTAAAAATATGTAAATAAATAATAAATATTCAAAAATTCTATAAAACTTGATTTTATTGCATTTTTTGACGATTTAAGGCATTTTCAAGGATTTTATGAAAAACTATTTCTTTAGATAAAATATACATATGAATAAGCTTCCTAAGGAAAATCATAAAATTGCTTATTTTCCCATAACAATTCTGTAGAAATTCTTTTAAAAGTGAAAATCTAATTTAGCTGAAATAGTTGCAGAAAAGCACTCAACGTCTAAAACTCGAAATATGCAATAAAATACGATTTAGCACATTTTCTGGCTTTATTCATGAATTCAATAATATGAATATTCTATAAAATATTATTAGATTTATGGATTTAAAAATGTAAATAATTAATAATATAAACTTGATTTTAGAAAATTAAAATTGTTTCATAAATTTCATTGTAATTTATTTTGTGAAATAGTTTTGTAAATGTTTAGAACCGTCTAAACGTCGAATATGTAAACGATTTACATTTCATTTTAATTTCATATTTAAAATAATATGAAATATTCTATAAAATATTGATTTTTATAGATTTTTAATGGGATTTTTAAAAATATGTAAATAATTAATAAATATTCAAAATGCTATAAAACTTGATTTTATTGCATTTTTGACGATTTAAGGCATTTTCAAGGATTTTCTGAAAACTATTTTTAATAAAATATACTATGAATAACTTCTAAAGAAAATCATAAAATTTTGCTTACTTTTCCCATAAATTTCAATTGCGTAGAAATTCTATTTAAAAGTGTGAAAATCTAAGTATTTTAGCTGAAAAATGAGTTTTGCAGAAAAGCACTCAAACCCTCTAAACGTCGAAATATGCAATAAAATACGATTTTAGCACATTTTTCTGAGCTTTTTAATATTCCATGATATTTCGAAAATAATATGAAATATTCTATAAAATATTGATTTTTATAGATTTTTAATGGATTTTTAAAAATATGTAAATAATTAATAAATATTCAAAAATGCTATAAAACTTGATTTTATTGCATTTTTTGACGATTTAAGGCATTTTCAAGATTTTCTGAAAAACTATTTTTAGATAAAATATACTATGAATAAGTTCTAAAGAATATCCTGAATCTGAATTTTTCCAACTTATATCCATTGCTGCGTGTCCTGTCTAGGCTAGATATTTTTAGCACTCTATTTACATCCCCTTTATTAATTCCTGTTTTCCATTTATACACCTCAATCATATCTCCCCTAATTCTACACCTTTCTAGAGAGTGCAGATTCAGGGCCCTCGGTCTATCCTCATAGGGAAGATTTCTGATACATGGGATCAATTTTGTTATCCTAATTTTTACGTTTTCCAATGCATTTATGTACATGGACCCCCGGTTTATGTCATTAATTCGTTCCAGAATGCTGTTCAAGTGCCATTACCAAACGAATTTGTTTCCATAAGGAATAATGTAAATTAGATTAGTCCTTTTAGATCCCCAAAAATACACTTACAAAATCACTTGCTAAAATACACTTACATAATTGTTCGAGTTTGGAGCAGTACTTAAACCGAGGGTCCACTGTATATCCATTCTGTAATACGGTGACCAGAACTGTGCAGCATAATCTAAATGATGCCTAACCAAAGATATATACATAGAGTTGAAGAACAACCTGAGGGCTTCTATTATTTATACTTCTTGATATGAAGTCAAGGATTCTGTTAGCTTTATTGCGAACACTTATGCACTGTTGTCTTGGTTTCAGATTACTGCTAACCAGAACTCCTAAATCCTTTTTGCATTCAGTAATATTAAGATCTATATTATTTAGTTTATATGTGGCATGGTTATTTTCCTGTCCAACATTTAGAACTTTGCATTTGTCTATAACTGGAGAGAGTTCCAGGGGTCAACGCCCCTGCGGCCCGGTCTGTGACCAGGCCACTTCTGACCTGCCACTTCTCCGACCACTGCATCAGTCTATTCAAATCATCCTGGAGTGCTCTAATGTCCTCATTAGAATGAATTGGACGGCCTATTTTGGTGTCATCAGCAAATTTGCTTATATCGCTATTTATTCCCTCATTTATGTCGTTTATGTAAATTGTGAACAACAAGGGGCCCAACACTGACCCCTGTGGAACACCGCTTGTTTATGAAATTGGTCTGTAGTTTAAGCAGTCATCCCTGTCACTTTCTATAAGTATTTTTACAGTATTTTCCATTTTTTGCTAGGTTTCCTTGTTATTAAATCCCCAAAATGTAATGAGAGCTTAGTTCTGCACATTATTTTAAAATCCAGGATGATTCTTTGACTTCTTTCTAGATCTTTTTTCTCTATACTGAATTGTACATAGCACTTCACCTTTCATTTCTCATGTAGAGAAAAGATCCAACTCATGCAGGACCACATGGAATGACTGCATCATCTGGGGATTGAAATCGGGGAGGAGTAAGGAAGAGAAAAAAATAGGGCCCCTCAGCTAAACATAACATTTACAAATTAACTGGCAATTGGTTGGAATCAGTGAAATCTTCCAGTAAACTAGAAGTTTTTTGGTTATAGCAAGTGCCAATATATGAGGCATGACTGTACTTAATTTTTTTTTTTCTTTTTAAATCTCACAAGTGTTTGGGTTAGGACATTTTCTATATTGGTTCCAACTTTTTTCTTTGTCTTTCATGCTAAAATATGATCTATAAATTTGTATATACAGTACTTACTACAATAATTACTTTAAGTATCATACCATGGCATTTGTTTAACTACTATTTCATATTTTTTGCGATATTGCTGGTGCTTTAAAAAGTTGCTTCTCGTGTGAAATACATATATACAGTGGACCCTCGGTTTTCATTGAAAATTCATTCCAGAATGCTGTTTGAGTGCCATTACCGAACGAATTTGTTCCCATAAGGACAAATGTAAATTAGATTAGTCGTTTCAGAACCCCAAAAATACACTTACAAAAGCTCTTACAAAAATGCATTTACATAATTGTTCGAGTTTAGAGGTGAACAAAAACCAAGGGCCCACTGTACATTGGTATCCCTGAGTCTGTGTAATAGAGGTATGACTTGTGCATTAGGAATAGGGAATATTAAGTGAAAGAAAACCCACATAATATGAATCTGATTTAGCTCACTTTTTTTGGGGGGGGGCAGGGCTTTATATTTATTTTTTTTCTCAGTTTTCATCTTCATAATCATATGCCAAAATATGAATTTCTACTAGAGTAAAAGATATAAGATTTGTATTAATGTCATCATTTTCTTTTCTGTAGGACGGATTTTGAATATCTGCTGGCATATCAGTGGAAACTACATAGTGACAGGGTCTGTCAACTGTGTCCGCTTATGGTTTCTGAAGGAAGGCCGGGTATGTTGTGGGTGCTGTTCCTTAATTCTTCTATTTTTTTAAAGCATAAGAATTGCTGCATCCTGAATATATTTTCTGGTATAGTAGACTACAGCATTCCAGGAATATACAGTAGGTTTTCCTGGTGATACCTACTGAATATTTCTTTTAACCAGTCGATGTCCTGCTAAGGGAAAAGATATTCACCATTTCACATTCCTTAACTGTCTTTTCCAGAAGTGTAATTGATTCTCTGAACTACATCCCCATCCTCCCTTCAGAGTACATACACTGTTATTCTCACCTCCAAAACTCAAATGCAGCTAACTGGTTTCCCCAGAAGCCCTTTATTGATTTTTACATTGTTCATAGTTTAACAGCCCTTCAAATCCTAAAAACCACACACTCCAACTTAACATGCTCACATATATTTCTTTTCAATTCTTCCCAGGACATTACCTAGACCATTTCATCCTTCTTCTTTCAACACACCAACCATAGCTCACCGAAGCAGGGTGGCCCAAAAAAGAAAAACACAAATTTTTATTTTTCTTCTTCTTTCAACAAACCGGCCATATCCCACTAAGGCAGGGTGGCCCAAAAGAAAAAACAAAAGTTTCTCTTTTTAAATTTAGTAATATATACAGGAGAAGGGGTTACTAGCCCCTTGCTCCCGGCATTTTAGTCGCCTTTCACGGCACCCATGGCTTACAGAGGAAAAATTCTGTTCCACTTTCCCATGGAGATAAGAATAAATAAACAGTAACAAGAACTAGTAAGAAAATAGAAGAAAACCCAGAGGGGTGTGTATATACAGTATATGCTTGTACATGCATGTGTAGTGTGACCTAAGTGTAAGTAGAAGTAGCAAGATGCACCTGAAATCTTGCATGTTTATGAGACAGAAAAAAGACACCAGCAATCCTGCCATCATGTAAACCAATTACAGGACCACTTTATCCGCCCTGCATATATTCACCAACTTAATAAGCATATCTTCATCCTTTCTAAATGATCAGATTCAAAAATTTTCCTCTGCTCTCTGAATCACACTTATTATACCACCACATCATGTGCACAATATTCTCACCACACCATAAATATTACATCTGCCATGAATATATAATAATACACGGTTTTTATTTTCAGGTGATGCGTTGTTCAATGGGTCCCACTGCAAGTGAAGAGGAAATCATTGTTTGGTGTGTTGGTATATTGGATGATATGACGATAGTTAGCGGGGACTCCAGGTTAGTTTTTTAAACCTTTATATGAAAAAATGATTGTATAATTTGTGCATCAGTTGGAGGTTACAAGTTTGCTATGTTTGCATTTTTTTTTTATTCAACAGTAGCTGTTTACTTCCAATACATGTGCATACTTTATTTTTTCCTGTACAGTTGTAGATAGTTCACACCAAAGACAATGCACACCTTTGCTAATGTAACTTTTAAAGCATTTGGAAATATCATATGTAGAAATAATATGTACTTTCTTATTGATAATAAATATCTTTTGCTATAATTTGCAGACTATACCTTTATTGAGTAAAATTAAGTTTTGCTTTTTTTTTTAATGTTTACATATGTATATAGTGGGGAAATAGTCTTGTAATTAGTCTAAATGCAATACAGTGGACCCCCGGTTTTCGTACTGCTCCAAACTCGAACAATTATGTAAGTGTATTTTTGTAAGTTCTAGGTAGTAGGTTGGTAGACAGCAACCGCCCAGGGAGGTACTACCGCCCTGCCAAGTGAGTGTAAAACGAAAGCCTGTAATTGTTTTACATGATGGTAGGATTGCTGGTGTCTTTTTTCTGTCTCATAAACATGCAAGATTTCAGCTACATCTTGCTACTTCTACTTACACTTAGATCACACTACACATTCATGTACAAGCATATATATACACACACCCCTCTGGGTTTTCTTCTAATTTCTTACTAGTTCTTGTTCTTATTTCCTCTTATCTCCATGGGGAAGTGGAATAGAATTCTTCCTCCGTGTGAGGGAAAAGTAGAGTCTAATTATGGGTTAAGGTTGTTAGTCTGCCGGCGGTCATTCACGGGTTCAGCCGGTGCTTCCCTCTTGCGGGCAGAAACAGAACCTTCCCCCCTTTTTGGTGGTAGTTACCTTACCTGGTGAACAGCAAGACTGTGAGAGTCACTACACTCCCACTCTCTGAACAGCTCTCTGCTGGCCTGTCAGCTGGTACAGACTCCAGTTTTACAAGGAGCTAGATGATCTCTCTGACGGGTTGTCAAATCTTCGCCTAAATCTTCGTACCTACACCAGAGTGCTCAAATTCAACTACCCAGGATAACCATCAACATCTGTCAACACAGAGACTCAACCTGGCTTATATCTCCTACTCTTCATCCTGCCAGAACCACTACGGCCTATTTTTTTTATATATATTTTATTAAAAACTTAAAATTCTTAGTTTATTTCCTACCCAAGAGTCAAATATTTGTTTTTATTATTTTTTCCATTATATTTGTTCAGGTGGAAGGCGTTCCCCTGACACTCCGTAAGCCATGCGTGTCGTAAGGGGCGACTAAAATGCCGGGAGCAAGGGGCTAGTAACCCCTTCTCCTGTATATATTACTAAATGTAAAAGGAGAAACTTTAGTTTTTCCTTTTGGGCCACCCTGCCTCGGTGGGAAACGGCCGACGTGTTGAAAGAAAGAAGAAATATTTTTGTAAGTGCTTTTGTAAGTGTATTTTTGGGAGTCTAAAAGGACTAAGCTAATTTACATTATTCCTTATGGAAACAAATTGTTTGGTAACGGCACTTGAACAGCATTCTGGAATGAATTAATTACGAACACCGAGGGTCCACTGTACTTTGTAATATATACATACAAAATCATTGTTTTACTTCTGCACCCATAGATTTTTTATGTAGATGTATGATTGTAGTGTCTGCTGAATGCAGTCTTTGTTAAACAACCTTAAAATTAATGTACGTGTAGTATATATATATATATATACAGTGGTACCTCGGTTAACGATATTTTTTCATTCCAGAATGCTGTTCAAGTGCCATTACCAAACAAATTTATCCCCATAAGGAATAATGTAAAATAGGCTAGTCCTTTTAGACCCCCAAAAATACACTTATAAAAGCATTTAAAAAATAAACTTACATAAAAGGGCGAGTTTGGGGACCATCGTTAACCGAGGTACCACTTTATATATATACGTATACAGTGGTCCCCCGGATTACGTCATTATTTTGTTCCAGAATGCTGTTCAAGTGCCGTCCGTTACCGAACAAATTTGTTCCCATAAGGAATAATGTAAATTAGATTAGTCCTTTTAGACCCCCAAAAATACACTTACAAAAGCACTTACAAAAATACACTTACATAATTGTTCGAGTTTGGAGCAGTACGTAATCCGGGGGTCCACTGTATATATATACAGTGGACCCCCGGATTTCGTCAATAATTCTTTCCAGAAGGCTGTTCGAGTGCCGTTACCGAACAATTTGTTCCCATAAGGACAAATGTAAATTTGATTAGTCCGTTTCAGACCCCCAAAAATACACTTACATAATTGTTCGAGTTGGGAGCAGTACGAAATCTGGGGGTCCACTGTATATATAATATATACAGTGGACCCTCGGTTTTCGTTGAAAATTCTTTCCAGAATTCTGTTTGAGTGCCGTTACTGAACGAATTTGTTCCCATAAGCACAAATGTAAATTAGATTAGTCATTTCAGACCCCCAAAAATTCACTTACAAAAGCACTTACGAAAATACACTTACATAATTGTTCGTGTTTGGAGATGAACGAAAACCAAGGGTCCACTGTATATATATAGTCCTAGGTATAGTAGGTTGGTAGACAGCAATCACCTAGGGAGGTACTACCGTCCTGCCAAGTGAGTGTAAAACGAAAGCCTGTAATTGTTTTAAATGATGGTAGGATTGCTGGCATCTTTTTTCTGTCTCATAAACATGCAAGATTTCAGGTAGTATGTCTTGTTACTTCTACTTACACTTAGGTCACACTACACATTCATGTACGTACAAGCATATATATACACACCCCTCTGGGTTTTCTTCTATTTTCTTACTAGTTCTTGTTCTTATTTCCTATTATCTCCATGGGAAGTGGAACAGAATTCTTCCTCCGTAAGCCATGTGTGTCGTAAGAGTCGACTAAAATTCCAGGAGCAAGGGGCTAGTAGCCCCTTCTCCTGTATACATTACTAAAGTTAAAAAGGGAAACTTTTGGTTTTCTCTTTGGGCCACCCCGCCTTGGTGGGAAAAAGCCGATTTGTTGAAAGAAAGAAATATGTATAGTATACAGTGGTACCTCGGTATACAGTGGACCCTCGGTTAACGAAAAAAATTCATTGCAGAAGCCTGCTCAAGTGCCATTACCGAACGAATTTACGTCCTTAAGAAATAATGTCATGTAGGTTAGTCTATTTCAGACCCCCAAAAATACACTTCCACAAGAACTTACAAAATTATACTTACATAATTGCACGATTTCCGGGGTATTCGTTAACCGAGGGTCCACTGTACATCCGCTTTGGAATAAGTCCAACCTGGTATACAACCTTTGTTTGGAATACAACTCGCATGCTAGAACTTGTATGGGACAAAATGAGTCACAACACCGTGCGCTACCCTTGTTTACCTCTCTCTCGATGTGGAGGAGTTAGTGGAGGGGCACAGGGAAGAGCTGATCACGAAATTTTTTTCTTTTTAAATTTAGTAATTTATACAGGAGAAGGGGTTACTAGCTCCTTGCTCCTGGTATTTTAGTCGCCTCTTACATCACGCATGGCTTACGGAGGAAGAATTCTTTTCCACTCCCCTATGGAGTAATTACCTGTTGTCTTCATGAAATATAGCAATTAACTTAATTCCTTCTGTTACAGATATTAAGCAGATATATTTTTGTTTAGTAAATTGGAGTGATAAAATGTTCTTTGTTTTTACAGAGGAAAAACATGTTTTTGGAATGCAGAGTTGGGTACAATTATAGACACAGTGCAGACTCATCAAGCAGGTGTTCTCTGTCTAGCAGTGTGTTCTGATCAGAAGTCAGTTTATGTAGCTGGTAAGTTACTACTACTGCCATGTTTATCCACTAAGAATAGCCAGTACTCTAACCACAGGGATCAGATCACAAATACGTACAAAGATACGGCAGTTACATAATGTGTAAATTAATGAAAAGAGGAGGAAGATTTTTGTGCCCTATTAAGGGGCTACCCTACCTCTGCATGCTGGCAGAATCAGACTCCTGTCTACCATTACTTTTAATGACTTTATTAGCAATAAATAACTATTTGCTGGTAAAGGGCTGTTCATCCAAGGAATTTGAGCTACTTTTTCCTTGGATCAGTCCTGATCACTTTCCATTCCCCAATTGTTGTATGACCTGTGCAGGGTCATACAACATATGTTAATGCAAAACAGTTTAGATGATGGAATTTCACCAAATTATCCTAAATGGTTTATAAAGACCATATATTATGCATACTTCCAGGAATATCTGACCTGAAGACAAGTTTAATAAAATTATTGAATTTTATAAATTAATTTAAGGTAAACTAAACAAATTATTAATTTGTTTACAAAACAGGCAAAACTAAAGGTAAACTACTGTTATACTCTAATAATGCCATTTTAATGCTATGCAGTACTATAATAACATAAGCTATACAATACTAATAGTAATATCAAATATGTGAAATTAATGCTAATTGATGTACTGAGTCATTGTGATTGCTCTCATTCTGATTATCATTTGCTAATTTTGTTACTTGAATCTACTCTCTGGAAACTGTCAGGTTATACAGACCATCCTACATTTCTTGTTGGATTGTCTCATTCATCAGAGAGTAGGAGCCAACTGGATTGCAGACACTGTCTTCATTGCTTTAACACTTATACTTTCTCTTTCCTCTGATGATCCCACCTTTAACAAAGAGTCTGATTCTTTTAACAAAAAAAGATTTGCTACATCAACTATAACCCCACCTTGTCCCTTCTTGTTTGCCAATGTTCTTTCCTCAGCTTCTCATATCTCTTTCACCTCTGCCACATAACACTGAGTAATCTTCACTAGTTTAGTGCTTTCCATGAATGCCGTAATTAATAGCCCCAAACATACTATGATTGATGAAAGATAAAATAATTTTCTGATCTACTAAATGTCTTTCAAGCTAAAAATACATGACAAAAAATTCTGGCATTCCTTCAGCATGATAATACAATTGTAAAAACTACTCAATACCAAGAGCCTCAGTCATACTCTCCATCTTTCCCTAACATCATGTTCTGTATATTATACACCACAGATGCTGTGAAGCAACACACCACACATACCGGGTACACACTTTGTTATTGTAGACAGTGTTTCCTTTGGCCTGAGAAAACTTAGTTGACAATAAAGGCTTGTCCTTGTGTGTCATTTATTGTGTACATATTTGTCAGCACTGTAATCTGTCATCTGACCACCACAGATGTTCCTCTGCTGTTCTGTCTCTGCTTCTATATCTCTGGCTTTTGTTGATACCAGTAAAATGAATTTATTATTCTTTACAGGTGTAGATCCAGTCATTGTGCAGGTAAACCATATTCAAACTGGGGCAAAAAAGGGTAAAAAGGAGTGCTGGGTAAAGTCAATTCAGCGTTCAATACACACACATGATGTACGTGCATTGGCTCTCACCAGTGACGACAAAGTTTACTCAGGCGGTGAGTTGGCAGTGAGTTTTTATGCATTGTTCTACAAATACAGTACAGTACTGTATACACTAGCCAGCTCTCTAATATACTGGCAGTTAATGTTTTTGTGTGAGTATTTTTTGTATATAAAAATTTGCATTTCAATCTGAATCCCATTTAATTGTTTTAATATATTTCAACAACTAATTTGCAGTTATTTTTAAAGTGAAAATATGTATAAAAGATTTGTTTACAAAATCCTAATTTATGCCGTTATAGATCAGACGTAAAACATTTTAGTATCTCTGCCTGTATCTCTGGAGAGTATGTAGTATTCCCATGTTTGTTCACTCATATGTTTAGGCAAACAGACAACTTGTGCCATAATGGATTTGAAGTACGGCACTGAAATGGCAAAGTTTCCCGCTCAGTGGTGCTCAAGATTAATATCCAGGACCTTTCAGTTATGAGCTGAATGATCTGCATACTGAGCTGCTGGTTGTCTTTTCCCTGTCAAGTACAAACATGTTCTTATTTGCTTTCTTTGTATATTTAAATACTAGAAGCCAGAGAATCTTAAATTAAGTTTTTCATATACATTATCAGTCAGGAAAGGTTAAGCTTTGGTTAGGTTTACATCATTAATTTTTTTGAGTTGCTAATGTAAATTCTCATTGCATTGTAACATTGAACAGGTGTGGACACTATCCTTGCCTTGAGCTACTATCCTCCGAAGACTGTTATTAAATTCCCAGCACTTCCTCATGTAAGTTTGTGGCAGTGGTGTTTCAAGCTTATGTTTAGAAAGCTGTTATTATGATCAGGTAAAAATTCAGTATATGAAGCCCTTTCTCTAATTGTAAATTACAATTTTATTGATTTGTTTTAACCTTGATGATCACTGGTGAAAATTAAAGGCTTTATTCTAGGGTTAAGCCTTCTGCGACCTTCCTCAGTTTCAATGCAACTTCTCACTTAATAATATTTGTTTCTTTTATTTTATGTTTGTCCTGTTCCAGTAGATTTCACAAACATATGGCAAGCTTTTCAATTTGCACTCTTCCTGTTTTCCATCAAATTTAGAAAAATATTTGCAGCTGAAGCTAATTAAGCATTTTCATGTAAAAGTGTGTGCATGTGTATATTGTATTTGTATAAAGTAATTTTTTCATAGTTTATGTTAAAAAGTTGATTTAATTTTATTGAGCCACACAAGTAGACAGTGTAAAATGAGTTGAACAATCAAAAGTAAAGAATTTGATGTTTGTGTTTGATAAATACTATTATTATCTTTTAGCCTGGATCCATATCAGTTGCTGGAGAGGCAGAATCTCTTCTTCTTCGCTACAAGGATCACTTGGAGCTATGGCGGCTAGGGAAGTCTTGCCAGGATAGTCAGTCAGCTGGTCAATTCTTGCCTCTCTCTCATGTAAGTATGATTACTGAGTTTTACAAACTTTTACCTTCAGCTACATTTTACCCCTTTGAATCAACTGTCTTGTGACTTATAATCTACTTCATTGATTGTTTACTAAATTCTTAAGAATAGGAAAGTCTAATATTCATATCGCTTTCTGATACATCTCACAATTCGAGGCCTTTCAATTCTTTGCCTTGCTCAAGCTCTGCAGGACTGCTACATAATCAGTGTCTCAAAGCTGGCCGAAAGACCCAAGGTAAGGTAAGGTAAGGTAAACTGGCTTCCTCCTCAATCCAGCATCTGGATTTAATTCCAACTCAATTCTGGTTGCAAAGTAGGTGTGATACCTAACAAGTTGGCTTATGTCCAACAGAGACAGAGACTTCCAGAATGTGATTATTAATTTTGTAGTGTAATTTAAGTAGAATGCATTCACTTTAAAGGAGGGGTTTGGGATATTGGCCATTTGGAGTGACATCTAAACTGTCATATTTGGGCATCTGCAAAGACAGTGATATTGTGCGAATGATGGTGAAAATGTTTCTTTCTTTTTTGGGTCACCCTGCCTCAGTGGGAGATGGCAAACGTGTTAAAAAAAATCAAATTAGTGTTTTGTGGCTCTTCCTAAATTTTCTTATCTTCATTCTGTTGCCCTTAATGTATCCTGTATAACTTTTTTTCCAATATTTTTTTTTTTGACACACTGGCCGTCTCCCACCTAGGCAGGGTGAATTATTCAGTATAGTTTTTTCTTTCTTTCTTCTTTCAACACACCGGCCATATCCCACCGAGGCGGGGTGAATTATTCAGTACAGTGGACCCCCGAGTTTCGTAAAAACTTCACTCCTGAAGTCTGCTCAAGTGCCATTACCGAACGAATTTACTCCCTTAAGGAAAAATTTCACGTAGGTTAGTCTATTTCAGACCCCCAAAAATACACTTCCACAAGAACTTACAAAATTATACTTACATAATTGCACGATTTCCGGGGTATTCGTTAACCGAGGGTCCACTGTATAGTTCTCTACTATTATTAATTTTATTTACTGATAATTTAATTTCAACTTTTAATCATCCTTTATTTCATTTCAGGACCGCGTTAAACTGTTGGAGCTTCAGGCTCGTGAAGATGAAGTGATAGACTGGTGTGCTGTGTCCCCTCAGGCTCTCTGGATTGCCTATATTGTAAAACGAAACCTCAGAATCTTTCAGTTTTACCCACCAATGGTAATATATACATGGCAAAAATGATATAGGAAAAGAAGCTTTTAAAGCTTTTACAGTGGACCCCCGGAGTTCGTCATTAATTCGTTCCAGAATGCTGCTCAAGTGCCGTTACCGAACGAATTTGTTCCCATAAGGAATAATGTAAATTAGATTAGTCCTTTTAGACCCCCAAAAATACACTTACAAAAATACACTTACATAATTGTTCGAGTTTGGAGCAATATGAACTCCGGGGGTCCACTGTATTTTCTTTGCAGGAAAATAAAGTGTATACTGAATCTTTCTCACTTCTTTCCATGCTTCTACTGTTATATGTGAGCTTCTACATTTGTACTGGTTTTTCCCAGTCTTGCATTGACAGTGAGTTCCTAGCAACTTTGAAAAACTTTTGTCAATTATTTTCCCATTTTCTGGAATGGTGTTTTGACATATAGATTGCAGATTGTTGTGTGTTTCATGTTTGGCAGTTGCAGGGTTATCAGTGTTTGGTGAACCTGTTTCTAATACACTAATTTGTAACAAGTTTTTCTTCTTTTTTCACATCAGCCTGGCAGTCTAGCAAGTGTTCGACGAGTGAGAGTGATGAGTAAGGATATTGAAAACAGCTGGCAAGTTCTGTGGCTTGGTGAGGCACGGCTAGCTTCTGCTGCTGCGAATGGAGTTATTCAGGTAATTCTTATATGTTGGAAATCTGTTCATACTGTAATTATTATTATGCTTTCAGACAAGTTGCAGTTTTTTTTGGTGACCCAAAGAAGAAAACATTCTTCATTATTCAATCTCTTTCTGACTGCATGACATATATATATGCTATACAGTGGTCCCCCGTCTAACGAGCACCCCGGAAATCGTACAATTATGTAAGTATAATATTGTAAGTGCTTGTGGAAGTGTATTTTTGGGGGTCTGAAATAGACTAACCTACGTGACATTATTTCTTAAGGAAGTAAATTCGTTCGGTAATGGCACTTGAGCGGGCTTCTGGAATTAATTTTGCTCGTTAGGCGGGGGACCACTGTATATATTTTGGAGATTAGCCATTTGAGGGTCCAAGAATTTAAAAAAAAAAAAAAAAAATTCTTATGAAATGGTAGAGAATCTTTTTCTGAAGGTAATAAAACAAAAAAATACGAAATTTGATGGAAAATTGACGAAATTACACTTGCGAATTTTACTGCATCAGCAATATTTACACATCAGCGATTTTGTCCAGCTTGACTCCTATTTTAGGCCAGTTACATTATTTCAGTCGACCAAATTCTTAGTTATTTCGCTAGTATTACTTTTTTTTTTTTTTCAACAAGTCAACCGTCTCCCACCGAGGCAGTGTGACCCAAAAAGAAAGAAAATCCCCAAAAAGAAAATACTTTCATCATCATTCAACACTTTCACCACACTCATACATAATCACTGTCTTTGCAGAGGCGCTCAGATACGACAGCTGAGAATAGCCCCTCCCAGCTGTCACCATCCCAGACCCCTCCTTTAAAGTGCAGGCATTGTACTTCCCATTTCCAGGACTCAAGTCCAACTAAATCAATTAACTGGTTTCCCTGAATCCCTTCACAAAATGTTACCCTATTCACACTCCAACAGATCGTCATGTCCCAAAAACCATTCGTCTCCATTCACTCCTATCTAACATGCTCACACATGCTTGCTGGAAGTCCAAGCCCCTCGCCCACAAAACCTCCTTTACCCCCTCCCTCCAACCTTTTCTAGGACGACCCCTACCCCGCCTTCCTTCCCCTACAGATTTATACGCTCTCCAAGTCATTCTACTTTGATCCATTCTCTCTAAATGACCAAACCACCTCAACAACCCCAACCCTTCAACTGCCCAATCAACTATCAGAAATTGGTAATTTGGCCAATTTCACACAACGTTCAAAATATTCCAATTTCAAAATAGGGTCCAGAATAAACCATGCAGGCATTCCTGGCACTAAAATAACATTTCCTCTTTTTATTAGTTACATTTCCAGGCTTTACAGATGAATTCCATTTTTATTTTTTATTTACATAAAGAATTTTTATTCACACCAAAAAATAGATGATTTACTGTTATACAATATTGTAATAATTGTATAAATAATATCAGCACATTCATGAACATATATTAGACCCACCAGCTGATGTATATTGGACGCGTGATGTCATTTGTTTACTCTTGAACATCGGCATAAATCAAACATTTCCTCTACTTTGAGCTCAATTTCAAGCTATTTTCAGTACTAAAACCAATGAAAATCATCTCTATTTCTGTAATATATCTTCCATTCTATCAAATGAGACCAAGAAATCGCGAATACAACTGTAAAAACCATACGAAAATGCACCACATTATTATTATAATCAAATAGAAGCGCTAAACCACAGGGGTTATACAGCGCTGCATAAAATGCACCACAAAATCTGTGTTTTAATCCAAAAACACGGTCGCATTTTTTTTCTCATTATGCACTGCGTGCTGCAGGATTTGTTTTATATGGTGCATACTTATCACATAGATGCATTCTCTCATATCTACACCCAAATTTGCTGCTCACAGCTTATCTGAGTGAGCTGAGCTCATGATTTAGATCTATGGCTTGGACCCTCGAAGGGTTAGGAGGAGGTGCAGGGGTTACTGAAAGTATTATCCAGAGGCCTGAAGAGGAGCTGTTAAGGTGGTTTAGACATTTAGGGAGAGTGGAACAAAATGGGATAACTTGGAGGGCATATAACTCTGTAGTGGAGGGAATGCAGAGTAGGGGGTCATCCTAGGGAAGGTTGTAGGGAGGGGGGTAAAGAAGGTTTTGTATTTGAGGGGCTTGGACATCTAGCAAGCTTGTGACCGTTAGATAGGAGTAAGTGAAGGCAAGTGGTTTTTATGACTTAATGTGATATTGAAGTGTGAGCAAGGTAACATTTATGAAGGGCTTCAGGGAAATCAGATAGCTGGACTTGAGCCCTGGTGGTGGGAAGTACAGTGCCTGCACTCTGAAGGAGGGGCAGGGATATTTGCAGTTTTGAACTGTAGTATTGGTGCACCTCTGTCAAGACTGATGGAGTGAGTGATGATGAAAGTGTTTCTTCTCTTTTGGGTTACCCTACCTTGGTAGGAGATGGCCGGTGTGTTAAAAAACTGTATTGCATGCTTCCTGTATTAGATAAAGCCTCTTGTAGGTGGGACTTCATTATAATAAAAGGTGTCCTTATTCTGTTTTTTATTTCACCATTTGTCAGCTCATAGCCATACTTTTATTATCTTTAGTACCTTCAACTTCTATTTCCTACAGTACTCTTATCTTCATCAAATGTCATTCTGCCTTTAAGAGTGAGAAATAAGGCAATTATGATGATAATGAGGAATTTGTGCAATTATTTTTTCATAATTTTTAATTATTGCTTTTTTTTGTCATTTGTAGGTCATCACTGTATCAGAGATGGAGGCTTCTTTAGAGAAAGAACTTCACCTCAAACCAGATTGCAGTGTTATCCAGATGAACTCCAATCCAGACGGAAGTGTTTTGGTTGTTGTAGATAATCAGCACACTGTAACCGCATTTGACCTTGGAAAAAACAACAACAATATCCTACCATGTTACAGCTCCCCAGTGACAGCCATTGGGGTTCACCCTTCCACTAGAGATATTGTGGTGGTGTATGCAGATATGATGATAAAAGAGTACAGTCTTGCCACCCAGAAATACACTGATTTCTGTCGAAAATTTCTGCACACCCATTGCTCGGACTTGACAAAGAAAAACTCTGTGATTCACAATGTGAGCTTTGATGCTCGCCACACCAATCTGATTTTTCTCCATGATGATTCATCTATAATAGTTATTGATAAAAATAAAGCAATAATGAACGAGGAGGTCAGTAAACCAGGAAAAATAAGGCGTAATAACCCTGTTCTTAACCACAGTTATAGTAACTTGTCTAACAGTGTTGGAAAGTCAAGAACTACAGCGGCCTTATCTTTCGTGCAAAGATCAAATCAGATTGTATATTTTGCACATGTCAAAAAAGAATCTTTAGTGAGTGTAGAATTAAACCCTCTTCAGCTCATTGATAAACTGCCACCTGCACTAAAGGTTAAAAAGTTTGGTGGTGTATAATCATAATATTTAAGACAATTTTGTGTAAAAAAAACTTAAATTGCAAAAAAAAAAATCTTATCTTTTTTGAAGGGGAGGAATAATTTATTATGAAAAGATGGCTTTATTAATGTACAATTTTTATTAGACATAGTTTTATTCTTTTGTTAATAAATTACCACAATTATTTTTGTTTTAATTCCTCATAATGGTTGTTCATAGAAAGATCAAAGTTAATATATTTCATATGACCCATTTTGGTTTAGCACCTTGTGAACATCACATTAATGCACACTGCAACAATGCTTGGTAGTTTGCAGTGGACTTTCCACCCATACTTTGCTCTTGCTGAATATTGTTAGTAGGTGTTTAAACTCTTGTTACATAAGAGAATCAAGTTATTTCTGAAGCTATTTTTTATAAATCAAAAAAATAATATTAAAATTGAATATTGTGCAGAATTTGGAGGGTTGAAATCAGACAAATGGGGAATAAGTGAAACAGTTAAGCAAAATAAAACTTGCCTTTTTGTTTAAAACCAGCAAGTTAAAAATGCAATGCATATACAGTACAACCATAAATAATCTTTTACAAATGACTCAGAACTGTAATTCCACAATTCTAAACAACTCTCCGAATGGAGCACACTGGGCTGCTGATTTTAGGATTGACTTGCAATTGTTTGAATCCTCCATTCAGCGAGTCAAGAAAACTTTGACAGCAAGGAGGAGGGGTGCCAAAGAGGAGCACTTGATCCAAGGAACTGGAGTTATCCTTCCCTTGGATTGGATCTGAATGCTTCCATTTCCCAGGCACTATATGACCCCTGTGAGCTTAGTGCTTTCCTCTGATTAAAATAAAAAAGTAAATAAATCATATCACTTTAAATAAATTTAACTAGTTCACTGTATATCTGCTAAATTAAAAATATGTTAACATCGACAAGATAGTAGCAGTAAGCCATGCATGCTGTGATACTGAAGGATTAAATGATACTAACTGGATTGAAGGACAAAGTGCATACTTAAGATATCATTATTTGATACATTTCAGTCCTAGGATATTGGTCACTCTTAAATGATGCTCTAAGTAGATAAATGGTTCAGAGCCACATAGTGGCTTCATCAGTCCAATACTGATTTCCTCCATACTGTGGTAAGCTTCCTGAACCAATTAACACTATATGATCTATTCAGGTTTGGCACTTTTTTCAAGATAGTAAATTCGCGACCCCATAGAAACAAAAAGTAAATTTGTGAACCAGTAGCAACAAAAGTTATTTTCCTGATTGTAGCCTTGGCCAGGATTACATTTGGGTAAATCTGTCTATATTTAGTATGTACATAAGCATTCCTGGAGTAAATACACATGGCGTTTTGGCTAGCAAATACACATACGTTGAATTATTTATATAATAAATATACCTCAAGGGAGGTTCCATGACCCTGGCAAGAGGCTCGTGAGCCAAGGAATGGGAGCTGGCTCTCCTTCCTTGGTTCCCACACAACTCTCCCATTACCCCAAATACTTTGACTCCTCCACATGACTGTAATACGTATTACCTTTCACAGACACCTGGAGAAGATATTACCTCTCACAGGCACCTGGAGAAGACATTAGTTCTCGCAGACACCTGGAGAAGACATTAGTTCTCGCAGACACCTGGAGAAGACATTACCTCTCAGAGACACCTGGAGAAGACATTACCTCTCACAGACATCTAGAGAAGACAACATTAGTTCTCATGGACACCTGGAAAAGACATTACTTCTCACAGTAATAAGTTTGGCCACGATATACATGTTGAAAAATGGTATAAAATACTGACAAGTTGATGATTAAGACACGTGCAACAGTCGGGTATCTTTATCATTGAAGCATTTCGCATAAACAGTAGGCTTCTTCAGTCAAATACAGAGGCAACAAGTGTAGTAGTTAAAGATAGCCAACTGTTTTCTGGATTATCTGGAGAGAATTCCAGGGGTCAACGCCCCTGTTGCACATATGTTTTAAACATCATTGATGTAGATACTGCTGACTTTATGCATGATTTAGAAGAGATAATACAATAATTAAATAACCTCGACCATGGTAGTTTGAGGTCAAACCATTAAAATTAAACCATTTACACAAGAATGACACCTTACAAAAAAATATGATAGTACTTACCAAAGCTAATGTCATCAATATAGTTTAATGGTAACATTTAACAAAGGCGACTGACAGGAACAAAGGTGATTGAGATTTTTACACATTTTAACACAGGTTACATTATCACATTTAATAACATCTACCATAGATTACAACCATTGCAGGTGACATTGTCTGTCACAAATAATAATATAACATTTAATAAACTTGATGGCCCAATTTAAATTCTTGTAGTTTCGATAACGAGGTTATTGCACGCCTAATACAGGCGATAATTTATGACACTAAAGCACCTAACACAGACGTTAATTAATAACATCTAACATAGATAATAACATCTAACATAGATGATAACATCTACCACAGGGAAGAACATCTACGTTTAATTGTCTACTGATAGCACCATTGATTATAACACAAGTGACATGTCAGCCACATGTTTTGCCATCTAACGCAAGTGATGAAATCTGGCATACATAATGACATCTGGCAATTAATAATTAGTCTATATTTTACGCGGACAGTTTGTCGTATATGGATGCAAGTTTTCCTCTGGATCCATATCCGCCGATAGAAGTTATGAGTGTCATGGCACGACTAAAGACCCGAGGCATGGATGAATGCTGAAGGAGGTGAGTGTAGTTAGTACCCACTGAGGGCAATTAACTTCCGTCGAGAGTGGTGACAGGGGATGAGTGATGATCGGGAGTATCATTAAGCTCCACAGTGGTGCTACCAGAGCGGCCACTACCCACCACCAGTGAAGTTCCAAGCTGCATGAGGTGTCTGCAGGTGAAACTCACCGCCCGCCAAACTTTGGTCCTGCAGGTGAAACCCAAGAAGATGAAGACTCCCTGCAGCGTATTGAGTACCACGAAGATGTACCAGACAGCTTCCAGGTCTAAGTAGCCAGCTGCGATGCCGCTGATCCATGTAAATCCCATAAGAACGGCCAGTCTCATGTATAGCTTGTATTGGTTCTTATGGTGTGGACTGGTCGTCAAGGCTGAGGTGGCGAGGGTTGTTTCTGCAATTATTCTGGCAGTACTTATGAAAAAAACGCAGTTGACGACAATGATAGCTACTATAGGAATGGCAAAAAATATCAGCAGGGCCTTGCGATGACCGAACCAGCACCAGCGTTGGCCCAGGATGGGAAGGTAATCGTCTGGGATGCCAGAAGGTTTTCGAATATCAACCATGACAACGATAAGGACAGCGACGGCTGGTAATAGCCAGCTGTACAGAGAATACATCAAGAATTTCTGCCGTTGTTTCCCACTAATCACTCGTAAATCTGTTTTGGTTTGATGGAAAGTGTACCAGATATCGAAAGCTACTACGTTCATCCAGGTGAAGGATGAAAGGAAAAAGTAATACATAACAGCACCTAAAACAAAGCACTCCTGACCTGGCTTGACGAACACGCTAAAGATGAAGACAATATAAGAAATTAGAAGAGCCAAGCAAAGAGATGCGAGGTTCTTTCCGGATAAGTTTCTAAGTTCCGATACTAGAAGAAAGACTGCTAAGTGAAGCAGGAGACATAGACAGGACAGCCCAAGTCCCGCCAGTGTCACCCAACCCATCACCTGGGAGAACTTTTCTGTTGGTGTCTGTGGCGAGCACACCAAGACTCCACCTTCTACCAACTCATATTCCCGCATTATGTAGCTTCGATTGTAAGGCGCCACAAACACGGTTCTGTTCTCATATTTGACGAATTCATCGTAAGATAACAATATCTTGTTGCAGTCAAGAAATTCGTAAGATTCATTAGACGACACAGCCGTGTTGGAGATAGAAAATGTGGTGGGTAGTGTTGAAGTGGTATATACCGACGTGTTGTAACTGGTATCGCCGGGGAAGATGATAGATCCGTTAACATCCGGGAAGATAATGGGAGTGTTGTTCTTGCCAAGCACAACACTATCAGTGGATGTTGTGGGAGAGGGAGTTGTGTTGGGATCGGTATTTACGGTGGCATTGAAACCACTGTCGTTTGGAACACATTTGCCATATTTAAACACATGATTAAGTTTACCACATACAATGCTCCTACACTTTCCAAAGAAGTGGTCCCATATTTCAGAACTCTGGCAAGATGAAGTAGATCCTATAATGTTACTGCCGCTGGAATCATGAAAATCGAACAAGAGAGAGAAGGCGTGTGAGCTAAAAAATTTTTTGTTTTCAATCCTTCCCAGGTCTTGGCTCAAACAATCAAGTTGCTCTTGACTGACATTATTACATTTAGCGCAGTGTGGGTTTTTGTAAGGCAATGCATGGTTATACACCACAGCCGTATAGGACTGACACGAATCTGCCACTTCAGTGCCTTCCCACTCTCTTTCACAAGTTTTAATTGCTTGAGTGCAGCTTCTAGTTACATTAATCAATTCTTCTGGTCTTACAGGGAGTATCGAACATTTTTTAAATTCTACCGTCCCATTATTATCCAGGTTCACTCCCCATTCATGATTGTTGAACATTAGTCTGGAGATCACGTATTCCTGGGTCAAGTTCTGGCTATATTTGCTGAGAGATTCACACTCCCAGCGCGCCGACCACACCCTCAGAGCGTGGGTGTCGTTGTTGCAGATAGCGCAATAGTAGTTGGTGTAGGTGCGGGAGGAGGCCAGGCTAGTGACTGGCAGATTACCAACAGGGTCTTCTACACCGGCAGAGGCAGGTGAGCCGGAGAGACACAGATTAGACACTTCTTCGTCCTGCCAACCTTCCTGACAGGTCCCTTTCATATAGATGTCCCCGTATTGTACCAAGTTGATACACTGGTACTTGTTTACATTGTATTTATGCACTGTCAAGTTATAATACGGGGAGTCAAGGCAACAATCGCCATACTCTTCACACATTTCATCACATAAGCAATTTTCTCTATGCCAGACAGGGACCGACACATGCTTATCACGTTCGCATGAATTATAGGGCGAGCAAGCAGCTTCTATAACCTCGAGATCAGTGTAACGTAATCCATAGCTCGGGGCTGTAAAGCACACTATGATGATAACAGTGATGACGTGCATTGTTCTCCGGAACGAGAAAACTTCAAAAAGTCACTATACGCTCAGTAATGAGAACAGCGATTCCATTGAGTCGGGAGCGCCGCTACACTGACGCTCATTGAGTGGCCGCTTAGGGCTGACTGGTATATCATTGCGGCTCAGGTGCCGCCTAACCTGTCTCGCGCCCACTTCCTTCCCACTTACAAGCCACAGCTTTCTCACTCTCATGGTGATACGAATAAGAAAGCATATTCATCATCACTTGGCCTCTAGCTGCTTTTCCAGAGGTAAAATCACAACATGACCTATTGATGACTAGTGATGACTCACCCAACATTCTCGAATCATGATTTGATTCATTGATGATCCACATAACTGTAATATTCCCACATCATGATTCTGTGGTGGTCCACCAAACCATAACATTCCCACTTACAAAGTGCATCATACTTCCTGCCTTTAAAAATCAAGACCGGCAAACCTTTCTGACACTCCAAAAACACTTATAAACTCTGAAAAAACACTTGTCTCGACTCACTCTCATCTAACTTGCTCACACTTAATATATCGCACATGTCTGATGTGTGGTAAAGTATCTACCACTCAGTACAACCTTCACCTTCCTTCCAACCGTACTAGGCAGTCCCTGCACCAATCATTCACCCTAAATTCATGCGTCCGCTTGGTTGACCTATCTTGCTCCAGCCTTGTTCTTAATTCAAGGGAAGGGATTTATCTTTTGCTTCCTTGAGTCGAGCTTGATTGCCGTCTATTCCCCAAAATGCTTTATGACTCCTTATTGTTTTATAATAATAATAATAATAATAATAATAATAATAATAATAATAATAATAATAATAATATCTTTGTTTACTACAAGTACATGTACAAGGTATACAGGCCTAGCTGACATCAATGACATACTACTATATAGAAAGTCCCTTGTTATGCAGAGCATTTCGGGCAAATTAGGTCCTTGTCCCAGGATGCGACCCACACCAGTCTACTAACTCCCAGGTACCCATTTTACTGATGGGTGAACATAGACAACCGGTGTAAAGAAACACGTCCAATGTTTCTACCCGAGCTGGGAATCGAACGCAGACCCTCGCCGATACAAAAATTTAGAGCTTCCCACGAATGTAATAATTATAGTAGTAGTAGTGTAGTAGTAGTAATAGTAGTGTAGTAGTAGTAGCAATAGTAGTGTAGTAGTAGTAATAGTGTAGTAGTAATAGTAGTGTAGTAGTAGTAGTAATAGTAGTGTAGTAATAGTAGTGTAGTAATAGTAGTGTAGTAGTAATAATAGTGTAGTAGTAGTAATAATAGTGTAGTAGTAGTAATAATAGTGTAGTAGTAGTAATAATAGTGTAGTAGTAGTAATAATAGTGTAGTAGTAGTAATAATAGTGTAGTAGTAATAGTAGTGTATTAGTAGTAGTAATAGTAATGTAGTAGTAGAAGTGATAGTAGTGTAGTAGTAATAGTAGTGTAGTAGTAATAGTAGTGTAGTAGTAATAGTAGTGTAGTAGTAATAGTAGTGTAGTAGTAATAGTAGTGTAGTAGTAATAGTAGAGTAGTAGTAGTAATAATAATAATAGTGTAGTAATAGTAGCGTAGTAGTAGTAGTAGTAATAGTAGTGTAGTAGTAATAGTAGTGTAGTAGTAATAGTAGTGAGTAGTAATAGTAGTGTAGCAGTAATAGAGTGTAGTAGTAATAGTAGTGTAGTAGTAATAGTAGTGTAGTAGAATAGTAGAGTAGTAGTAGTATAATAATAATAGTGTAGTAATAGTAGCGTAGTAGTAGTAGTAGTAATAGTAGTGTACTAGTAGTAGTAATAGTAGTGTAGTAGTAATAGTAGTGTACTAGTAGTAGTAATAGTAGTGTAGTAGTAATAGTAGTGTAGTAGTAATAGTAGTGTAGTAGTAATAGTAGAGTAGTAGTAGTAATAATAATAATAGTGTAGTAATAGTAGCGTAGTAGTAGTAGTAGTAATAGTAGTGTACTAGTAGTAGTAATAGTAGTGTATTAGTAGTAGTAATAGTAGTGTAGTAGTAATAGTAGTGTACTAGTAGTAGTAATAGTAGTGTAGTAGTAATAGTAGTGTAGTAGTAATAGTAGTGTAGTAGTAGTAGTAGTGTTGTAGTAATAGTAGTGTAGTAGTAGTATTAATAGTGGAAGTAGCTGTTGTTGTAGTGTAGTAGTAACAGTGGTGGTGGTGTTCTAGTATCAGTAGTAGTGTTGTAGTAGTAGTAATAATTATAATCTTAGCTACTTTAATAAGTTTATTATGAAACCCAAAACTTTTTGAAGTTAAGCAAGTTACGGCAGTAATGAATATTGAAAAAAAATACATTTTTTAAACCGGAAACACTAGCAATGACGTTTTTACACAATCATGAATTCAATCACAAAAACATTACAATATAGCTTAAATGTGATTATAAGTTTCTTAAAATACCAGCTATGTAGCAAGTTGTATTCAGGCAAGTTACAGTAGTTATGAGTTATTTTCAACAGGCAATGCCAGGGTATATTTTTTTTTTCGGAACTGATAATATGTAACTGTAGGTCCCCTCAAGGAAGGTTCCTTGACGCTGGTGAAGGGGCTCTTGATCTAGGGAATTGGACCTTTGCTCCAGTTCTCTGAATTGAGCCTGAATGCCTTCCATCTCAAATAATCTGTCCGTATCTACTCTGTCCAATTTCCCGTGTGTGTGTGTGTTGTGATGATGTTTTCCTAGGTCTTCCTGTTGTCTATTCTCATCATGCGCAAGGCGCATGATGTTTTGGTTACATCTTAAAAGGTATCACACTTTTCCTGCTCATTGTAATAATCCTACGGGTTTAGCGCTTCCCCATGATTATAATAATAATGTAACTGTAGGTAAAATACTTCGACATTTCTTGATCATTTACCAGTGAGTTGTCCTCCGAATTCACGATTTTTTTCCGCATTTAAAAATAGTTCTTCTGACGAAATTTACATTTAGAAAGAGCTACATCAACAGAGATGCAATTAGTCTCAGACGCAACATTCCCACGGATTTTGCACAGAGCATAAAGCCAAGTGACGTATTCTCATGTTTTGCATTTAATTCTATCTTTAGCGATGTGTACATTGTTACAGTTCATAGTAGGTGCTCAAATCTTAAAACACTCACTCGTTTTGTGTAGAAGGTGAAGGTGAAGGATTTACCCAGTCTTGTAGTCCTTGGTAAATTCCAGGTAATACATATTCCTTTACGTCAGGCTGAGTGAGTGGGATAGTTGAGATCACTGACAAAGCTTTCCTGTTATGATTTCCTGGACTCACTCCTTCAGGAAGAGCACTAGGTGCTGCAGAAGTCTTTCTGTTGTCTCACTCCTTCAGGCGAAGCACTGCAGTAACATCATTGTCTCACCCTAGGAAGAACACTAGGTGCTGCATTAACATCATTCTGTTGTCTCACTCCTTCAGGTGTAACCTAAGTTAATCATTGTTATTATTTTTATCATTAAACTGTACTTATATGAAGAGCTAAACCTGTATAGATCATTTAACACAAGGCTCGTTTCTTGGTTCAATATCAGCTGAACAAAAACGAGACTTGCAGACAGGCTTCCTTATCATTTATATACAAATATACCATAAGCCTCTCCAAATTTCACCAAAATATTAATGTAAGTACTTATCATTAAGGCTGCATGCAGTGTATACATACTGGGATATACACCCCTCCAAGTGTATATACGGCTGCTGATCTCAGTGCACACATCAGGAGAGATATACTTTTAAGAATATTTACAAAATTTTGTAATATTGCAAAATGATGAAGGATGCTAAAAATGACTCTCTTAATTATTCCAGGAATTTATTTGTCTGATAGCTAGTAGGGCACACTACCCACCGCCGGGGAGCTGGTTGAAATATTTCAGATGTAGGATCTGTGATCTGCTTGTTGTTCTTCCAGAGTTTTTCTAAGGTTAGTTTCTTTTATCTTTGAGCCTGTGGGTCCCCTGTCAATTCTAGAGGTGATACCACCTCCCAATATATATAGTATATTTTAATTTTATATATATATATATATATATATATATATATATATATATATATATATATATATATATATATATATATATATATATAGAAGAAAGAGAGAGAGAGAGAGAGAAAGAGAGAGAGATCCTTAATTAACCTAACCTTGTCAAACCCTGTGTAAAAAAGAGAGAGAGAGAGAATGTATGTGAAAGGGGAGGGGGTTGACTAGGGGTGTTTCGTGGTGATGAAAGGCAAGATATCTAGAGGTTGTATGACATAACGATTCCCTCCTCTTTTTCTTCCACCACCATTACTTTTTTCTTCTCCACATCCTCCTCTTCCATCTCCTCCTCCTCCTCCTTCACTCATCTTAGGGGGGTCAATTATCACCTTCACTGCCAGACGTGTCTCCACCTTAATAGGTCGTACATATTCTCTTCTCTCTTTATCTTAAGTTAGGTTAAGTTGGATTAGGTTAGGTTATTAGGATATTTATTTACAAATAAGTATTACCAAGAAATCTGTCACGATTAGATGAAAAGTAGAGATAATCTGAAAACAAGCACTCAAAGGAAATGTAAATATTTGCTTGGCTGTCACAAATGCTTCAAGACGTCAATTTCTTTACTTTTCCAGTTTCCCTCATATTATTTTCATTCTTTTAAATTAGGTAAAGTTAATTTAGGTTAGGGTAGATTACATATACCTATAAAATATATATACTTAATCAGAAGCAAATTACAAATATCGTGATTCGTTTGTCAACGGTGGCCTAGGAGAGAGAAGGGGGGGGGTAAAAGAAGTAACGTTAAAAAAAAAGAACGTTTATCATTCTAGGTGTGAGAATGTGCTGTGTAGGCAGCGCCGAGGGTAGGATATCGTACAGCGTTGCTTATGAGGAATATTGTTCCTACTCTCAGAACACTAGGCAAGTAACATTCTTACCAGGCACAGCCTTGCTGGTTATTCCCCGCACACACAACGCTATCGTTTATTTTGAAGCTGCTCAACAAGCGCAATTTTCAGTTTGTTACTTCAAGTATACAATGTGTTGAAAATAATTATGTCCTCCGTAAAACATATCCTTGTGAGTGCAGTATTAGTGTGTGTTGCGAGCATGTATTCGGTGGATGCACGGAGCGCTGTTCTTGAGTGCCATAACCATAGTTGGAATTCTTGTCAAAAGAGCAGTTTGAACCAAGGATTACACATACTGGGCTGTCAGTGTGATTCAGCGTGTGCTTATTATGGTGACTGTTGTCTGGATGCTACCCACTACCGCAGTCAGGAAGCACAAAAATATACGTGTGTCAGCTTGTCTGGTGGAGGCGTTCACATGAAGGGAAGTTGCAGGGCAGGCTGGCAGGACGTGGAGGTAGCCAGGTTGTGCGAGGCTGGCTCTCCTGCTGACATCTCCAGCAGCGCTGACCCAGTGGGTAACCTCCCTGTGACCAGCATCACCACCTCCGTCACCTACACCAACTACTATTGCGCCATCTGCAACCAAGACTCTCACAACCTCACCTTATGGAAGGTGCGTCTGGTGTGTCCCTCCCTCCAAGTGAATGGTACAAAGGATCCCATGCAGCAAGATCCTTTACTTCATTTGCAGATGATCGATAATTCCTGGGGAATATATTTTGACGATAACGGCTTAGAGGTTTTCCACGAATGTAACATAGAAAGTGAGGCTCCCAGTAGTGTGGAACAGAGGGTGTGCAGACCTTCGGTAGGTGAGTGTGGTGCAGGTTGGGGACAACACCACACACAACAACAATGCTACTCTTACACTGCCCTGGTCCACACTCAGAGCACAACGTATAAAAACCTACACTGCGCACTGTGTAATAACGAAAATTACGACAACCTTTCCTGCATTGCCTTTCCAGCATCATCTGCAATTACTAGCACAACTACTTCCTCCTTCGGAATCTTCGTCACTAAATCAGATGATTTGCCAGACCCACCATCAACATCGGTGTCCGAAATGCCCCATCCGCCGCTAACTTCACAAACACCACGAGCACGACCAACAACACCAATGATACGACCGATGCAAACTCCACCAAGACGACCAATGATACAACCGATGCTAACTACACCAAGACCACCAAGACCACCAGTGACACAACCGATGCTAACTACACCAAGACCACCAACACTACCAGTGACACAACCGATGCGAACTTCAAGACCAACAGCACGGCAACCGACGCGAACTTCACCAAGACCAATAGCACGACCAATACCACGAACGACACAATCACCAGAATCGGCAATACAACGAAAACTGTATCCCCGTCCTGTGACACCTCTCACGATACTCGTTGACTTTATAGACAGAACTGGGAATAACGAGGTTGGCTTCACTTCCAGTTGTGGGCACGGCAGAATTTGGGATATATTCTTTAAAAAATGTCGAGACATCACGTGTTGGTACAAGCAGCAGGAATTCATATCCGGCAGCTGCATTAACAGCAGTCGTGATGGTCTTTCTACGAACTTAACAATTACCACCTACAATACTTCCTTCTCGCAGCAGAACCTTAATGAAAGTAAAGTCCATTTATCCCATGTGGCCATTGTCGATATGGAATTAAGAAACAGTACACCAAAGTCACGTGGTACAAATAATACATGTTTACAGGTATTGCTTTTCGAGCACGAGTATGACAAAAGTGACAATGGTAGCCTAGTTGTGGAGAAATATGACCTGGTATATAATCGTGGGGAGTATGAGGTGGTTGAGGGAGGGATGGTGGTGTGCGCGCCACACTCACCCACAGAAAAGTTCTCCCATGTGATGGGATGGATGACATTGGCGGGTCTTGGGCTGTCATGTCTGTGTCTCGTGCTGCATCTGGTTGCCTTCCTTCTTGTTCCTCATTTTAGGAATCTCCCGGGCAAGTCTATGGCGTCTCTCTGCTTATCTCTTCTCACCGCCTATACCATCTTCATTGTCAGCACCTTCGTTGAGTCTGGAACGACAGGATGTTACATCTTGGCCGCCCTAATGTATTATTCTTTCCTCGCCTCCTTCTGCTGGATGAGTGTAATTGCCTTCGATGTTTGGCAAACAATTCGACAGTCTATAGATGAACTACGAGTATCATCTGGGAAACAGAAAAGCAAGTTCTTAGCGTACTCAGTGTACAGTTGGGTGCTCCCAGCCCTGGCTGTGTTCGTCACTGTGGCTCTTGATCAGACTGCCCCTGCAGGCCTTCCCTCAGAATTTCTGCCCAACTTGGGTCAACGCTGGTGCTGGTTTGGTCAGCGTAAAGCCCTGCTGGTGTTCTTTGCGGCTCCACTACTCGTAGTTATGATATTTAATGCAGTACTTTTCCTTGCCACTGCATACATTATCAATACCAGCAAAGAGTCGATACTCCGCATGAGCTCGTCTTCCCACTCCAAGAAATGGTTGCAGATGTATGTGCGTCTGGCTGTACTGATGGGACTCACGTGGATCACCGGAATCGTAGCTGGTTACCTGCAGCTGGAATCTGTCTGGTACATCTTCGTGGTGCTCAACACTCTACAGGGAGTCTTCATCTTTCTGGCCTTCACCTGCAGGAGCAATGTGTTGCGGGCAGTGGGAAAGTTCTGGCAGAAAAATCTCCCGTCCATTGTCACCGCTTCTCAGGTCTCGGTAAACACAGAGTCGACCAAACTGTAGTGGGTCTTGTCTCCTGTACTGTTAGGCATCATGTCTGTCTGACTCTTGGTTGACCGTGGGATCCAACCTCCACTACTCTTTACGCAGAATTACTTACATAGGTATTGCTTTTTACATTAATAATAATAATACTAATAAATAGTATACTACCTCACACATACTATGAATCGACCCCTGCAACCACAAATAGGTGAGTACACACACGCGCGCGTGCGCATAAATCAGTAGCAATAATAATAATAATAATAATAATAATAATAATAATAATAATAATCTTTATTTCTACAAGTACAACATACACACCTAGATGACATCAATGATATACTGCGATACAGAAAACCCCTTGTTATGCAGAGCATTTTGGGCAAATTAGGTCAATTTTGTCCCCAGGATGCGACCCACACCAGTCGACTAACACCCTGGTACCTATTTTACTGACAGGTGAACATGGACAGCAGGTGTCTTAAGGAAACATCCTAATGTTTCCACCAGTACCGAGGATCGAACCACGGACCTCAACGTGTGAGCTGAGTGCGCTAGCAATCGAGCTACGGGACAATGTAATGTCATGTATAAGCGTAAGTCATATATTCTCTAAGCGAATTTACGAAATTAATGTATTTTTTAAGTATTAAATGGAAATTAGTTTTGAGGAGTGTGTTGGGTGCGGTAGGCTGTCACACAGGTGTTCAAAGATTCTACAGTTGTACATATTATCTCCTGCATCCCATTGCTCTTCCTGCGTATTTGTGAAGAAAACATTTGAAGTATCTTTTCGGCATTATGTTTTTTTTTCTCAGTTTATAACTGTGGAGTCTTTCTTTTGCATGGTGATGTGTATAGGGTGTTGTACTTGTTAGTTGCAGGGGAGTTGAGTCATAGCTCTTGGCTTTGCCTTTTAACTCGTATCGACTAACTTTGCTTCCTGGCACTAATAGTGGCACTTCCTATTACAATGAGCCTAAACTTCGAATATTGAAATATACTGCTCGAAGACTAGGCCTAGCCTATAGAAAAAAATTCGTACCCTTGAAATGCTGAAGCTCTTTCAAACTGCCCTTGCTGTTGCCAGAGAGCGTATGACAGCCTAAGAAAACAGCCTGTGAAATATCTGTCAATGGTCTCAATGACCACATCCTACTTAGCCAGGAAGGGAAGGATATACTAAATAGAATTAAGGGAAACAGGACTGGTCAGATTCTCTACACAGAACGTAGATCAAGAATGATTATATAACCATAATTTTTAAAGGGGTGAACCGGTAAGCCTGTGGAAGGCCTTGGTCAGATGACCAAAAGCTCCAATTGCGGGTCATCATATGACTAAGATCCGCGTCAGGAAACACTTGTCCTGTTTCCTGACAAACCTTAACTAACCTAACCTACACAGATAGAATGGGTTAGTCTTTGCTTGGGCTGATAAGTCTGCCTATGACAATCTCTTCATTAGATCACAGACGAAATTAAAGGCCAAACATGATGTCAGAGAGACTGATTTATTTTATGATCAGCTTGGAAGATGACTGCAACATTCCCGTCACTAAGTTTGAGCTCGATGCTGCACTAACTGAAAAGCAGATCCACGTCGACTGGAGAAGATGGTATTGCTGCATACTCAGATCACCTATGTAACAGGGAAGCTTCTTATCATTCCCATTCCAAAAGCCAATCAACAAAATGCATTTCGCCCAATATCTCTTACTAGCTGCTTTTGAGAGGATGATTCTAAATCGTCTTATTCATAGAGTCAAACAATTCCCGTCTCACTGGTTGCATGACTTCATGTATGAAAGGAATGTGCATCATTGAATAACCACTTTTCTCACCCTGCACACTGACAACTTAAATCCGACATGTAATCATTAGTGAATATACGAGAATAGATGTAGGAGAATGGCTTCTCCGCTGGATTAAAGGTTACACCTTCATGCCATGGGCATAGAGATGTAATAAAGACTTTGAATTAGGAATCCCACAGGTAGGTCCTGAATGCTATGCCTAGCCAGCGCTATCATTATATGATTAGCTTTGCTGATGATGAAGATTCACACCACCGGATTCTCCGACACCCAAAACATCCTTAACCATGTGTCTGGACCTGGGGTTGATTATCTCGGCTGAGAAAACGAAGATACTTAACAGGCGTCCTTCCCGACTGGAGGAGGCACAGTCCGCAGAACTAGATGCGGATAACCAGATACAGGCATCTAAAACTTGAGGTTCCACTACTTGACTTGTAACAAAACTTTGTCTTCAATACAGGGAAAGGCTGAGAACACTTAGAGCTGTTTCAAGTTTTCATCTCAGGTATGAAGTTAATGTTAAAATTGTGAAAAATTATTTATATTGCTTACATTAGATCACTGGTTGATTATGCCGCACCCTTACTTGCTATCGTGTCTGACTGGAAGCTTGGAGAGCTGGAAAAATTGCAGAACGAAGTGATGAGGATCATCCTTCGATGTTCCTGTACCACCAATATTCTAAACATGTGGAAAGAACTTCATATTTCAAGCATTAGAGATCGTGTCACTGAAATAAATGTTTTCATTGGTGTTAATATGCTCAGACAAAACCATCCAAACCTTTGCACAGAAGACCTCCAAACTTCCCTGAACACTAGAGAGCACTCTTCCAGATATACCATAAAAACTGGAACTGACCTTCGAATGAATCAGATATATGATCTATGTCAAGTAAAACAACAGCGACACTTCTCCGCACCATGGGAAATTACCAATTCCAAACCACGATATCTCCCTTTTCCCTATAAAACTTCTTTAATCACAACAAAGCTTCATCCTGAAACCAAGCATGAGCCCTGATGTTGTACTGATACCTTAGTCACACAGAACTCTTCCACAAATTATTTATATTGATGTCTGTTCATCGAGTCCATTAGTGTGGTGTAGTTGTTAGTGCCGTTGTTGTCATACAGAGGATTGGCTCTCATATAGCAGTTGGAATACTCCTCAATAACTTGTCTACCCTTCAAACTGAACTGCTTGTCATACTCCTTGCACTCAATTACGTCCATGTAACTAATGTTAACACCTTAATTGTAACTGATTCTATGCTCTTAATTCCTTGAGTATCAGTTGTGGCATGCTTGTATCAAAAGCCAATCTACAATCCTACCAGGTATGGTAGAAATGTAGACTGGATTCAGAGTACATCTCTTGCGGATTCCATCTCACATTGGTCTTCAAATGCATGATAGAACTAATGAATTGGCGAAGGCACATGGAGTAAGTTGATCACAATCTTGAGCTGTCAGTTAGCAGTTTGGTAAAAATAAGAAAAGAACTTCAAATGAATTTCATTGACTTGAGACTGAGGGAGACTGACACCAGTCAGTCCATCTATCATCATTCTGTCATATAGGAAGGGCCTCATAACTATGCCGCATCCAACAACACAATCAGCAGACTCCTGGGTGTCACTACCGCCCAGCTCCGGCCGGGTTACCAGTATCTCTCTGGGAGGTTGCATTATTATCACCAGTTGATGTAGACATAACAAAACGTAAACTTTGTCAGATGGACTATTGACATACTTTGCATCATTATGTACTGGAATGCGATCAGATTAATGAATTCAGAGACAACTCACTCACAAATGTTCAAGAAATGTCAAAGTATTTTATCCACAGTGGTATACCAACCATTCTGGAAAAAATAATCTGACTTTGCTTAATGTAAATAACTCATACCCACTTGAACTTGTTTAAACTGAATTGACCATACCTTGCTAAAATATAAAGTAATATAAATAATTCAGAACCACATAAAAGCTATACTGAAATATTTTTGAGATTTAATTCATGTATGTATAAACAACTCATTACGATTGTAACAAGATATAATAATACGTATCTTTATTTCTACAAGTACATGTACAAGGTATACAGGCCTAGCTGACATCAATGACATACTACTATATAGAAAGCCTCTTGTTATGCACAACATTTCGAACAAATAAATAGTTCATTACCACTGTAACTTGCTTAGCTATCAAAAACTTTGCGGCCCAGTCCCTGGACCCATTATGTACCTCTGGTCTTTTGACTACCGCCCACAGGATGGGTATGGGGTGCTTAATAAATATATTAAATTAAGTTAAATATTGAAATACTGTGTTTCAAGTGATCCTTGATCTTGAGACTGGGTTTACGTGAAATGGTTCAACAGGTAAGAGACAACCTGGGAGATTTACAGTGAATTATCCTGTAACCAGGCACCTCTCAATAATTTCATAATTTCCGCCAAGGCACGATTTCAATGTGCTTGGGTTTGTGGTCCCCGCGCTGTGAAAGTGGAGAGAGGCCATAGGCAGATGCCCTGGCCTCACTTTCTCGACAACGGCCTTGTAGACGAAGCCTCTCTCTTGGTCCTTGGCTATTGGTTGCTCCTCACTATCGTTGCCTTGTGTATTCTCAACCCCAATACCGATAGTAGTTAGTATTGATAAATGTTCTGATGAAATATCTTGCAACAGACGACCCACTGGAGGCGAAGGCAATGTGAAAACCAAAACAGGTTTTAAGGATGCTGCTATAGACATGTTTGAGTTCCAGATACCCCCACAGTCCTTACTGCGAGTCACCAATGTTTTGGTCTAGCACTGTAATTACCAAGGAATATTGTGAGCACTGGTTAAGTTAAAGGCAGGAGGTCCATAGTTAACCTCTCAGTGGGTACATACAAATAAAATATATTTAAAATAGATATTTCTGCATAAATTCTAAAACTATGGTATTGAAGCCTCTCGTTTTTTTTATTTATGAGAGGTTTATAAGAAAGTAACTTTTTAGCATATAAGATATAAGAGCTTGTAGATTTGTAGTTAAATCCAGAAAAGGAGACTTAGGGATAAATGAAATCAGTGGGTCAAGGATTTACTTAGTGGAAGTCGGGGAGTGTTTTTATACTGATACAATGTTTCACCTAAGAATTGAGAGCTATCATATATTTTATGGCATTGTAGTAGCCCTAGGATACCATTAAGTTGATCAGCATATTGAAGTTGTCTAAAAAGGATGCAGACAAGGTTCGTTTTATTTAGCATACCCTTTTCCGTGGAACTCTTAAATTCTCCCCACTCCTCCTCTTATAAGGGTTGTGTGGCAGTCTGTGTGTAGAGGGAGTTGCGTAATTAAATTTTCGTTAATACATTGTAGATTGCATCATGCAAGGTTAGGGAAGACAGGTCAGAGTAAAGAAGGAGCTCTCACCATCAGTATAACTTTCATCCTCATTAACGTTGCAGACATTGTTATTATCACTTTCATTCCTTGCAATAGAGGGTGGGGTGAGGATTCCTTGAGGATGGCACGAAGGTTGTGCAGGGTCAAGGACTGCGAGACCACCACCAGTGTTTGTGTATAATGTATATTGTTTGTTTTGTATATTGACATTTTTTTTTAACTATATCTGCGTATTGCATTGGGTAGATGACCGGCTATATGACGATACTGTAATATATGAAATTACTAATATCTTGAAGATATAATTGTACATATTTTGTTAAGAAGAACCTATTGTGATCCTTGTATCCTGTATTTTTGTGCTACCACTCACAGGATGAGCAGGAATTGAGTTTCTCTCGGTGTAGATATCTGCATCCAAGATATGTGACCTTTTCCAGTGCTGGTGGTTATAGCTAGGGTGTGTTACCTTTCCCAGAGCTGTTCGAGTATTGTCAACCAAGCAACATCAAGTGAAAGGCAATGGAGATTTACTAATGTTATCCCAGGGTTTCTTGTCCCTGACCGAGGCCAGACATATGGATAAAGACATCAAATCTGCCTGCCTCTTGGCAGGCACATTTGATGTCTGCTTCTTGTTCAGGTCATATAATATTTACATCAAGAGCAAACCTAAAATATTTGGTCAAAGTCTGGGACAAGCTATTAAAATGTGGGCCCACATTGAAGGATGCCATATAAAAAAATAAATATTTATTTTAAGACTTATTGTATATTTTTTGTTGTAGCATAAGTCAAATTTGTGATAACCGAGGTCGATATGCTTCAGCAAACAGATAGCAGCGATAACTTATTCAACTTTGCTGCTAGGGTTGGAATCAAGATATTGTTGCATGAGCGTGTTGACAATGTCTGGACTGTCCTGCTGCACCCAGTGGCTCGCTCCTTCCACGAACTTCAACTCCCCAGATTCACACTCTTGTGAAGACCTGCAGGTTACAACAGAATGATGAATAAGACATTCTCTTTTTCATGAACAGTATCTGTCATACTGTATAAGTAATACAGTAAATCAATCTCTCTCTCTCTCTCTCTCTCTCTCTCTCTCTCTCTCTCTCTGTATAAGTGATACAGTAAATCAACTTCTCTCTCTCTGTATAAGTAATACAGCAAATCAATCTCTCTCTAAAAAAAAGAAAGAAAGGAAAGCAACTGTTGATAACTTCCACTCACTTCATTCCTTTTCAACGTTGGTTGGGAGACAACGTTGGTCACAAATACAGATAATTGCACAGAATAGATTACAAGCCTTAAAATGTATTTACGATTAGCTCTCTCCATTCTCCCTTAACATCTGTCACTGTATTTTCCCATTCACTCATTTACGTATGCTAGAATAATAACACATCCATCAAAGCATCCAAGATTTACTTAATCCTACAATACTAGCACATCAATAACTTCGTAAATCTTATTTATGAGTGATGAACACTTACAGTTTAGCTAGGGACTTGCTCAGAGCCAAGTCGTCTGTGCCCCAAATGACTAACGTGGGCACTCGGACCTTAGACACTGGTAGCTTCCGGGAATCACCGATAACAATGTTGCGATAGTAGTTTATTGGAGGAGTGAAGGCTCCTGCAGGGAAATGGTTAATAAGTATCTTTTCTTCAGGAGAAATATATGAGGATGGTGGCTCTACCTCTTCTTCAGGAGAACTATATACTATTACTTCAAGTGACAACGATTTTTTCCTCTACAAGTAGGCATTAAATAGGTAAATAATGCACTTGTTTTCATTTTTTAAAGCTAAATAAAAGCCCAGTATCGTATTTAGCCAGTATACAAGCTTGGAATGCATGAGAACATGAAAATATATAGTGGTGAACTTACTGAGTGTAACAATGTTACAGAGGAATTTTTCTATCAACCAGGATCGAACATACGCACTTTGATGTAATAGTCTTCAAAATTTGTACGGAAATTAACTTTGCCAAATATATCAGCAAGCTACAAAGAAATGCAATATTAATATGGGAACTTTTGCGAGTGGACACACCTAATACTGCTTAACAGCTAACACATTTTCATGTGCAATTACATATTTTTTTTAAAGACAACACAATAAACAACATAAGTTCTCTCTAGTTTTCAACACGGTATATACACAAGAGGTATATATCTCAGTGTAGACCTGTATACACCTAGTTTGTTAATCTTTAAGGAGTAAAGTTGATAGACTAAACTAACTATAACACATAAAGCCACATGTAAATACTGGTGTATATATTATTAAATACATATAAATAAATTTAAAAATACCAACTTAAATACTATAAGTATAAAATTATAAGGACTCGAAATCTTTGAGTTCATAGAGTTCAAAGTATGTAGTTATTCCAGGAGCATGAGGTTGGCCGAGAGTTACTTAGATCACAAGATAAGATTAGATTACTGCCCTTCACTAATATTATTATTATCAAGGGTAAGTGCCAAACTCATAATGGCCATACTGCCCCTGGATAATGGGAGGTAATTAACTTTGATCCGAGAAAGGGGAGGATATCACCAATTCCTTGGTTCAAGAGACCTTCGCCAGCATCAATGAACTACTCTTAAGGGTTCACCAAGATAAAGCGGAATCATACTGAACTAGAACCTGATAAATACTGAACATTCTAGACGCCTTGTACAGTCTGAACCCCTAACTTGGTGTGAGAAAACTGACCTTTCTGAGAGTAGTAGTATTTGAAAGCTTCTATAACATCATCAGGAAAGGCAAGCACATTTTTCTTGGCACCACGAAACATCTTCTCTAGACCCTGAAGGTCATGTGATCGCAGCATCAGCTCCGGAATCCATGGTGTTTGGAAGAAACAGATGTACCTGCCAGTCATTGATGACATCTTAGAAAACACTATTTATGTAGTTGCTACCAGATGTTTTATTGCATACAATATATTTCTAGAACCAAGCAGACTCTAGTTAGCGTCCCACTGTAGCAGTGCAGTTTCAGGTATGTAACAAGTTTTCTCCATGGTTACTTTAAAGCTAGTGGTGCAAACTTTAGCACACGTCAAGAATATATATTCATATGCCAAAATTTATAAAAACTAAAAGCATACTTCTATGCGGAATATAATGTACGTTAGATTCCAAAGAGCGGTTCTTTGGCTCAAGAGCCCTTCAACTACAATGTGCCTCCCTTTTGATGCAAGATTTATATACGTATGACATGCATAGGTTAAGAGGAATCACGTGTCTATTAAGAATTAGAGAGGCCCAGGAACCAGAGTTTGAAATCTGTGACTCGACCCCTGCAACCACAATTAGGTGAGTACAACAAGCAGTGTATATAACTCACCAAGACATACGGATCTGTGTGAAAGACTTCCTAATGTACTTTTGGAAGGCACTTGGGTGAGGTCCATTGAGAGAGATGTGGGCGGTGAAGAGTTCTGGGTGAAGGGTGACTAACTGCCATGCTAGTACCGCACCCCAGTCATGAGCTACCAGTGTGCATTTCTTACCTGTGAAAATCACCTTGCATTAACAATAACGTTCATCACCAGCGTACACTGCTTACCTGCGTAAATCACCTCACATTAAGAGTAGTGTTTGCCAACAATGTTCCCGTCATCACCTAACCCCTTGTGTACTGTATTTAACCACCGTGCATAACATTGATGATGTAATCAGTTCCTCAGCCTATGCTAAGGTACTGGTTACCTCATCTACTGTATTTGTACAGCACCTCTACACTGAATAACAAAAGCCACTGGTCAGCGAACGTCTCAGATAAAGACTCAGGTGGTGCACCTATGTCTAATTCTGAAGCATTCTTAGTGTCACGGAGACACTTATCTAAGGGATTCCGTTCATTAAGCAAGTCACAGTGGTTATGCCTGGAGTATACCTGCCAATGCTCTCTTTTACAACAAATAGGCAAACACAGATATAGAAAACAAGGAAACACAGTAGTGACCTAGGGCGAGGACAAGGTAGTGGAAATTCTGGACGAGGAAGCACAGAATACTAACCTAAGGCGAGGACAAAGTAGCGAAGATCCTGAATGAGGAGGTCAGTGTTGTACTGCGATTTTGATGATGGCTTATCAGACTCTCCATAGCCTCGCATGTCCACTGCCACCACCCTATAGCACCAAAAGTAAATTATTATTCAGGATTAATAATTATAAGAATAAGAATAGCATACTAGGAAGAGCAAGAGCTAATATCCAGAGTAATAATGCACTCTTAAAGTATTTCATTAACAAATTGCCCAGGATTGGATTGAGAGAATTTCCATAGTGTCTCGTTCCTCCAGAACTCACCAATACTTCTGAGAAAAGTGTTTAAGTTGATGTCGCCATGAGAACCAAAACTCAGGGAAGCCATGAACGAAGACAATGAGTGGATTCTTGCGGTCGCCAGCCTCCACATAGTGCAGCTTGATGCCCTGCTCCTGAAATATAACTTTATTTAAGACACTTTCTAGCACTCAACACATATGGCAGGGGAGGGGATTTTATGAGTATGGTATTCATGAGGAAGCTTAGAAATAAAGTTTCTTAATAAACAATAAGTGCAAATCTAAGTTGTTCTACGGTGTCCTGTAAGTCTGGAACCATACGGGAAAATAAAAAAAAACAGCTTTAATAAAGACTTTTATTCACATAACGTGTTTTGTGTATCCATCATTATTTTTTATAAACAAATGCAGACGAGATATTCAATCAGCAAGTAGACGGCAAATGGTATCAGGAGTGATGGTGTGACATTCTTCGATATCTATGGTTAAGTTACATTAGGTAAGGTTCGTCAGGAAACAGGACAAGTGTTTCCTGACGCGGGTCTTAGTCATATGGTGACCCGCAGCTGGAGGTTTTGGTCATATGACCGAGGCCTTCCGCTGGCATACCGGTCCACCCCTTTAAAAATTATGGTTATAATTATAACCGTTAGAGTATCTATTTTTTCCAAACTTTCGGGTATATATGTGATGGTGGGCGGTATAAAGTATAACACCTTGTGCTGCGTGCCAGTTGTGCAGTTTCTATCATATAGGTCGCTAAATATACTATTTATTCTCGTTTGTAATACTTGTGTGTACATTGTATCTGGAGGAAAAAATGGGAGTGGGATAAGGGATGGAAAGTAGAAAAGAAGAGAGGTAAAAGGGAGAGCAGAGCCAGGGAAGAGGTTAATGGGAAGAGGAAGCAGAAGAGATTATAAGGATAGGCTAAGGAAATGAGGGAGCAGGAGAAAGTAAGAAAGTTAGAAAAAAAAGGAAGGGGAGTTTAAGAGCAGAGGTTAAATTGAAGATATAGAGAAAATGAGTAAGAGGAAAGGAGAAAGGAAAAGAAAAGAAAAATAGAATGAGGAGAGGAAAGGGGGAAGACAGAAAAAGAAATTAGACTATATAAAAAGAGTTGGGCCGGTAACAGTGGACTAGTAGTGTTTGTACCTATTAAATCTATTTTTTCAATAGCCTCTCTCTTACTGTTCCATTATTATTATTATTACTGAAAACTCCAAGTAGTCTGAAGATATTCTTCACGATACAGTGTCCCTTCATATCTGTACAACTAAGTCGCAGCAAGAAGTTCATGTAAGTATATGTGACATTACCTTCAAGTCCATGTAATCATGGGTGCCCCACTGAGGGTCAGTGAGGATTGGTGGTGGAGTGGGGCGAGGCTTCACATAGAAGAACTGCTTGCCCACTTTCCATCGCCGCCGCAACAAACCCACTAACACTACTACTGATATGGCCAATGATATCAACCGCATCAGTGCAGATATCAAAAACTGGAAATAAAAACTATATTCAAACACAGTGTAATAAACACGGCAAATGGCACAAATGAACCCCCATAGATGAAAATAAAAGATGCCAAGAGCTATATTCACAGACAACTTAATCATGTGTTAACTATTAGACCATTCGTATTATCACAGGGCATCATGAACATAGCTGTGTTTCTGTAGCCACAGATGGGTAATCACAACAAGAACGTAATCAGTCAGTAGATTTCCATATACAAAGTAGAACCTACCTACCGAAGATTGCAACCTAGCTATATGAATAGCTACGCTTTTCCAGTTTATAACTTTATTCTTCGATAACTATTTTCTACCTAGAAATGGTTATACATTACTTAAAAATTGCATTCAAAAGTTCAGAGTGGATTTACAGGGGCACCTGCAAATTTCCATAAATTTTATAAGGATTCATGTAAAATAATATTGAATGCCTGTCATAATTAAACATTACACTATCTTACTTTCTCTTATGTTCTCATATATAATCTATGTCTATTTCTTAAGTAGTTTTTAAGCATTAGGATTAGTTTGCCCGAAATGCATTGCAAAGAAGTAAGTGGGTTTCTTTTGTGCCTATCAATGATTTTATTACAAGTAAACCACATTGTCAATGTACTGCATAAGAGAAATAAAAATTTGAATTTGAATACCGACAAGTTGATAAGACACATGTGAACTAGTTAGGAATCTTTATTCCGAATCATTTCGCCTACACAATAGCTTTCTTTAGTCGAATACAGAGGAGACAGCAGAATCAGTGATGTTAAGACGATGTGATCAGTCCATCACCCTTGTTCAGTTTGATATCTTTATTATGCACCCCATACCCATCCTGTGGGCGGTAGTCAAAAGATTACAGAGGTACATAATGGGTCCAGGGACTGGACCTCAAAGTTTGATAGCTGAGCAAGTTACAAAGGTAATGAACTCAGATGGTCACAAGCATGACAAGTTACAAAGGTATTTGCAAATTAGAGGTATATATAGGGTCCAGAGACTGGGCCCCAAAGTTTTGATAGCTGAACAAGGTACATTGGTAATGAATTCACTAGTTACAAGGTAATGAATCATGTAAGTAAATTTACTTACGTCTGTACATGGTTGCAATCATGAACAATTTATAAAGCAATGAGCAATCTATTAGTCTACACCCAGCCACAACTGTAATGAGTTACTGGTGCAAATTTTAATTGTTGGGTCACACACACACACACACATATACATATACCCATACATATACACACACACATACATGTATATACATACACACATACACATACACACACATATATACATACACACACACACACGTGGCAATGCTTTATTTACAGGGAGCAACCCTTGAAGACGTAGTTTTGAGGTGGTCAGTCCCTCTGCCTGGAGAAGAGTTCCAGACTATGCTACAGGTGGGGCTGCCTTACGGACCCAAGTGGAAATAAATCATATTGTTTGATCTCTGTAATTTGTTCAGCTATCAAAACTTTGTGGTACAGTCTCTGGACCCATTATGTACCTCTGTAATCCTTTGACTACCGCCCACAGGAGGGGTATAGGGTGCATAATAATAATAATAATAATAATAATAATAATAATAATAATAATAATAATAATAATAATAATAATAACAATAATATCTTTATTTACTACAAGTACATGTACAAGGTATACAGGCCTAGCTGACATCAATGACATACTACTATATAGAAAGCCCCTTGTTATGCAGAGCATTTCGGGAAAATTAAGTAAGTTTTGTCCTCAGGATGCGACCCACACCAGTCGACTAACACCCAGGTACCCATTTTACTGATGCGTGAACATAGACAACCGGTGTAAAGAAACACGTCCAATGTTTCCACCCCTTCCCCGGAAATCGAACCCGGCCCCTTACCGTATGAAGCGAGAGCTTTTGCCACCAGGCCACGGGACACCGTAATAACGTTTATGTAATATTTAAATACGCTATTGTGTGCACCTTTTTCCCGGGAGTGAATACTTCCAGTAGCTCTTCATTTTCTTTAAACATTGGAAATATATGAATCCAAGCCATATAGGAAAAGAAGCCTAACTGTAACAGGTTAGGTTAGGTAAGGTTTGTCAGGAAACAGGACAAGTGTTTCCTGACGCTGGTCTTAGTCATGCCTGGAGAGGGTTTCGGGGTCAGCGCCCCCGCGGCTCGGTCTGAGACTAGACCTCATGGTGGATCAGGGTCTGATCAGCCAGGCTGTTACTGCTGGCCGCACGCAAACTGACGTACGAACCACAGCCCGGCTGGTCAGGTACTGACCAGGGGGTCTATTGGTAATCCCCCTTATTTATGCTGGGATGCAGTTGAACAGTCTTGGGCCCCTGACATATGATGACCCCTTTAATTAAAAATTATGGTTATGATTACAACCATTTTTGCATATACTACTCTCACCTTCAAGGACCATAACACCGTAGCAATCGCATCTGCTAGAAAAATGACAGGATGGATAATGAGAACCTTCAAAACCAGGGATCCAAAGCCCATGTTGACACTTTACAAATCGCTTGTTCTATCTAGGCTGGAATATTGCTGCACACTAACTGCACCTTTCAAGACAGGTGAAATTGCTGACTCTGAAAATGTGCAGAGAACCTTCACGGCACGCATAACTGCGATAAACCACCTCAATTACTGGGAACGCTTGAAGTTTCTAAACCTGTACTCCCTAGAACGCAGGCGAGAGAGATACATTGTTATATACACGTGGAAAATTCTCGAGGGATTAGTACCAAACTTACACACGAAAATCACTCCCTACGAAAGCAAAAGACTCGGCAGGCGATGTAACATCCCCCCAATGAAGAGCAGGGGTGCCACTAGCACGTTGAGGGACAACACAATATGTGTCAGGGGCCCAAGATTGTTCAACTGCCTCCCAGCATACATAAGGGGGATTACCAACAAACCCCTGGCTGTCTTCAAGCAGGCACTGGACAGGCACCTTAAGTCGGTACCTGACCAGCCAGGCTGTGGTTCGTACGTCGGACTGCGTGCGGCCAGCAGTAACAGCCTGGTTGAACAGGCTCTGGTCCAACATGAGGCCTGGTCACAGACCGGGCCGCAGGGGCGTTGACCCCTGGAATTCTCTCCAGGTAAACTCCAGGTACTAATCTTACTGTAAAAAGTTTTTCCTCTGAACAAAAGCAGTCACTCCCAGCAACATATACTTGTCTCTATGCCAGGTTACCACACACCACTTGCAGAAACATACATCCACATATAGAGACCTGCCTCGGTGAGAGAGACAAAATTTGCAAGACGAGCAGGTTTAAAAGCAGCAAAACTGTTCAACTTTACCTGACCAACGGCCCCCATCTTGGTGGAACAAGAAGTAGAGAAGAGACACCTGTGTAAGCTTCCGAAACCTCGGTAGTTGTGTTGTTGTCAAGCGCTCAACCTACACCCAACCTTGACTCACACACACACACATTCGCTCGCACACCTCATGCCTCCTCATGCCTCCTCATGCCTTCTCATGCCACCAACGAAAATTAATGCGAGTTACACTCTACGAGATTTATTTTCTATGCGTGACACTCAACTACACACAAGGGAGAATTTAGTTACTTTTTAATGCTGTTTTTAGTAATTGAAGTGGAAATGATGCTGGCATAAAGGTTTAAAATGCATAATAGGCATCTATGAGTTATCTACGTGCTATCTTGCTGTCTCTGCGCTGTCGCTGTATCTACGTTACACTGATCTTTCGTTGTATCTATGCTATATCCACTGATCTTTTGTCTTATCTACGTTACATACACTGATTTTTCATTGTATATAGGCTACGTTCACTGATCTTTCATTGTATCTAGGCTACATACACAGATTTTTCATTATAGCTAGGCAACCATACACTACCTGGAGTCTACCTGGAGAGAATTCCAGGGGTCAACGCCCCCGCGGCCCGGTCTGTGACCAGGCCTCCTGTTGGACCAGAGCCTGATCAACCAGGCTGTTACTGCTGGCCGCACGCAGTCCAACGTACGAACCACAGCCCGGCTGATCAGGTACCGACTTGAGGTGCCTGTCCAGTGCCTGCTTGAAGACAGCCAAGGGTTTGTTGGTAATCCCCCTGATGTATGCTGGGAGGCAGTTGAACAATCTTGGGCCCCACTGACTGATCTTTCATTGTATCTTTGCTACATCCACTGATCTTTCATTGTATCTTTGCTATATTCACTGATCTTTCATTGTATATAGGCTACATACATTGATTTTCCATTTGATCTATATCATATACATTTATCTTTAGGTGTATGTATGCTACATACACTGATTTTCCATTGTATTGTATCTGTGCTATATACACTGATCTTTCATTGTAACGACGTATAAAATGCTGAGAGGAATTGACAAGGTGGATAGGGACAGGATGTTTCAGAGATGTGACACAACAACAAGGGGTCACAACTGGAAATTGATGACTAAGATGAGTCACAGGGATGTTAGGAAGTATTTCTTCAGCCATAGAGTTGTCAAGAAGTGAAACAATATGGAGAGTGATGTAGTGGAGGCAGGATCCATACATAGCTTTAAAAAGAGATACGATAAAACTCATGGAGCAGGGAGAGAGCAGACCTAATAGCGACCAACGAAGAGGCGGGGCCAGGAGCTGTGAATCGACCCCTGCAACCACAACTTGGTGAGTACATTTGGGCGATTAGCAAACCTAAGAACAGCGTTCGGGCACTTCAGTAAGGAATCATCCAGGACTCTGTACACAGTGTACGTCAAGCCCATACTGGCGTATGCAACACCAGTCTGGAATCCACACCTGGTCAATCACGTGAAGAAATTAGAGAAAGTACAAAGGGTTGCAACGAGACTAGTCCCGGAGCTAAGGAGCATGTCCAACGAGGAGAGGTTAAGGGAAATCGACATGACGACACTGGAGGACAGGAGAGAGGGGGGAGAGGACATAAAAACAACATATAAAATACTAAGAGGAATTGACAAGGGGGACAGACAGGATGTTCCAAAGATGGGACACAGTCATAGAGTTGTCAGAAAGTGGAATAGTTTGGAGAGTGGTGTAGTATACCTGGAGAGGTTTTCGGGGATCAGTGTCCCCGCGTCCCGCTCCGTGACCAGGCCTCGTGGTGGATCAGGACCTAATCAACCAGGCTGTTACTGCTGGCCGCACGTCAGCTGATCAGGTACTGACTTTAGGTGTCTGTCCGGTGCCTTCTTGAAGACAGCCAGGGGTCTATTGGTAATCCCCCTTATGTATGCTGGGAGGCAGTTGAACAATCTTGGGCCCCTGACACTTATTGTGTTGTCTCTTAGAGGACTCGTGGCGCCCATGCCGAGTCTTTTGCTTTTGTAGCTAGTGCAAATTTGGTACTGATCCTTCTAGGATTTTCCAAGTGTATATTATCATGTATCTTTCTTGCCTGCATTTCATGGAATACAAATCAAAGGACTTCAACCGTTCCCAGTAATTTAGGTACTTTAACGTAGTTATGTGTGCCTTGAAGGTTCTCTGTACATTCTTTAGGTCAGCAATATCGCCTGCCTTGAAAGGGGCAGTTAGTGTACAGCAGTATTCCAGCCTAGAGAGAACAAGCGATTTGAAGACAATCATCATGGGCTTGGCATCCCTAGTGCAGGCAGGATCCATACATAGCTTTAAGAAGAGGTACAACAAGACTCAGGGAGCAGGGAGAGAGTGGACTTAGTAGTGACCAGTGAAGAGGCGGAGCCAAGAGCTATGAATCGACCCCTGCACCTACAATTAGGTGAGTACACACACACACGCACACTAGACTGGAATACTGCTGTACATTAACATCTCCATTCAAGGCAGGCGAAATTGCTGACCTAGAGAATGTACAGAGAACCTTCAAGGCACATATAAATACGTTAAAGTACCTAAATTACTGGGAACGGTTGAAGTCCTTTGATTTGTATTCCATGAAATGCAGGCAAGAAAGATACATGATAATATACACTTGGAAAATCCTAGAAGGATTAGACGATCGTCTTTGATATTAAATCATAATACGTAGTTAGTAATACTTTAATATAAAAGTAAAGTTCTCTCTTGACTATATTAGACGATCGTCTTTGATATTATATCATAATAGTTAGTAATACTTTTATATAAAACTAAAGTTCTCTCTTGACTATATTAAGTAAGTAAGTTTATTCAGGTATACACAAATACATTTACATACATTATCATACATAGCAGCATATGTGTAGAGAACCTAGGATAACCCAAAAAAGTCAGACAGTCTGATATTAAATCATAATAGTAATATTTGTTCAATTTTATAAGGTTTGTTAAAACGCTCTCTGGCCCGGTGTTGAAGAGCTGAGGCAGGATGAAGCTACGCTCAGGTCGAATCACCAGACGAGGGTGTCGCCGCAGCGCCAGACTCTTAAAGAAATTTGATAGTATTAATGTGTACCTGGAGCCACCTCCAAGACTGATGAGAAAGCCACCATCCTATAGCAACAGGCCCTGGGTCTCTATACAGCAGGAGATGAATTTACTCCCCGTCACCATCAACGACATTGAATGCCAGATGCATGTTGACACTGGCACCTCGAACCCCTTCATACAGCACAGGCTGGCCCAAACCCTAGGCCTCCTGGAGCGCATTTGCGGCTACTCCGAGATTGTTTTAAATCTGTGGGAGGAGAGAAGGAATGTCGAGATTGGGTTGGTAAAAGATATTATCGTTAAATTTGAGAATATATAATAAATCTACATGGACGTCTTAGTGCTCCCGCCCGAGTTTGATAATTACTTCCAGCGAAGAACAGAGCCTGTTGTATATTTGGATATTCAGACGCTAGTTCGTTATGGTATGATTCTGGATTATTCACAAGGCAAATCAAAGCTGTTTTTCGAGAAAAGACAATGGAAGATGCGCAGGAACATGAAAAAGCCAGTTAATTTTGGTTGTGCTCTAAGTGCCCATTTCTCTGGCTATTACACTGATCCACCAGTCGATGTGGTCGTAGACACGGGCGCCGATCATTTTTATATTTCTACGGAATGTTTGAAAAAACATTTAGCCATGAGCGGCGGTTATGTGCCTCGTAGAGCGATCATCCACATGTCTGACCAAGACAGCCTGCAAGCAAGATGCTACGAGAGACGACACAACCTCTCAAATTGTATTATGGGGCTGAGAGTTCTACAACAGTACCAAAGTATCGTAGACATCCCTTCAAAAAACCTGTATTTCAACGTTAATCAGAAAATTTACAGTACTAATATGCATTGATTTTTTTTCCAAAGGAAAAATTTTATTTATAAGGATTTTTTTTTTACAAGGAATATTTATTTTTATGATTTAGCTAAGTGAGAGTGCTGTACCGTGAGTTCTATGTCATCATTGAAGACTCTTGACTCATATAATGACTCTAACAGCATGCTCATTGGAGAAGCCAGGTATAGATACTCAAAAAACTGACAAAGGAATTAATGTACAATTGCTATGGATTCCATCACACATTGGATTACTCCTTCATGATAAAGTTGATATGTTAGCCAAGAAGAGCACCCAGAAGGAGAATGTAGAATATAACTTTGGTATATCTGTGTCTAGCATTAGGAATAATATTAGGAGAGAAATAAATAATGAAAATGATTGCTATAGGAATGCAGTTAGAAGCCTGAGTAGATCTATAACCTACTATGATAACATGAACGTAGATAAGTATGTTTATGGAGCAACTTGCAATGTGAACAGACTGACTGATGTTGTAGTGGCCAGGCTTAGGCTTGGCTACAAGTACTTCTGGCAGTTTGGGAAATACACAGATGATGATCAAACTAAATGCAAATTATGTGATCAGGCATATGGTCACTGTCTTGAACACTATGTGCTGAATTGTCCACTTATTGAGGAATATAGAGATAGACAGTATAATAACCTATGTGACATGTCAAGATATCTTATTAGTTATACTAAGCAAATTTCCTAAATTTGCTTGTAACAGATAAGTGAACTGTCTACCTGGAGTCTACCTGGAGAGAATTCCAGGGGTCAACGCCCCCGCGGCCCGGTCCGTGACCAGGCCTCTTGTTGGACCAGAGCCTGATCAACCAGGCTGTTACTGCTGGCCGCACGCAGTCCAACGTACGAACCACAGCCCGGCTGATCAGGTACCGACTTGAGGTGCCTGTCCAGTGCCTGCTTGAAGACAGCCAGGGGCTTGTTGGTAATCCCCTGATGTATGCTGGGAGGCAGTTGAACAATCTTGGGCCCTCACACTTATTGTGTTGTCCCTCAACGTGCTAGTGGCACCCCTGCTCTTCATTGGGGGAATGTTACATCGCCTGCCGAGTCTTTTGCTTTCGTAGGGAGTGATTTTTGTGTGCAAGTTTGGTACTAAGCCCTCGAGAATTTTCCATGTGTATATAATAATGTATCTCTCCCTCCTGCGTTCTAGAGAGTACAGGTTTAGGAACTTCAAGCGTTCCCAGTAGTTGAGGTGGTTTATCGCACTTATGCGTGCCGTGAAGGTTCTCTGCACATTTTCAAGGTCAGCAATTTCACCCGCCTTGAAAGGTGCAGTTAGTGTGCAGCAAATTAATTTTCATGAACGTGCCAGATAGGCACGTTCATGGAAATGATGATGCAGGTGGTGGACCTGACTTAACTCAGTGAAGACTTGTCTTGTGTGCTCTCTGTGAATCTCAACAAGATGTCCTCTCCTGAGCTACTCTACCAGCAGCTGAAGGAAGAACTAAGGGTAGCTAAGCTTGAGATACAGCGACTGACTGAGGAAAACAAGAGGATTCGTAGTAATCCTCCTGTTGAGAATCCTCAAGCCAAGAAAGGAACCTGGACAGTGGCTGGAATGCATGGGACAAAGTTAAGGATCAAGAGGACGGATGGAGAGGTAGAATCAACGAAGAACCAGGAACCTGTTGTGGAAACATCGAACCGATTCTCCGTGTTACCCGATGAATGTGAGTCAACTACTGGGAACATCACGACGAACGACACCAAGGAAGGTAAGGACATTGTTCTTGTTGGGAATACTCAGATTAGGTACATGGATAGGGCATTCTGCTTGAAAGATAGAAGTAGGAGACAGAGGGTTTGCTTTCCTGGGGCTGGGATGGAGCATCTTGTTAGCCGTCTGGACGATATCATGAGAGGTAATGGGAGCAATCCTATTATCTGTCTCAGTGCTGGAGGCAACGATGTTAGCAGACGTAGGATTGAGGACCTGACTAGCAGGTATAGGTCAGTAATAGACATAATTAGGAAGAAGGGTGGGAACCCTGTCATATGTGGTATTTTGCCAAGGAGAGGAGTTGGAGATGAATGGCTGTCCAGGGCAATTGGTGTCAATTGCTGGCTGGACAAATACTGTAAGGAAAATGCAGTAACATTCATTGACAACTGGGACCTCTTCTATGGTAGAAATGACATGTATGCCAAGGATGAGGTTCACTTATCCAGGTCTGGGTTGGGTGCACTGGCAACTGCAGTGGAAGGAGCTGTTAGGGCTTTAAACTAGAAAAATTTAGTGGTATGGGTTTTGGGTAAAAACAGTGAAATCCCAGTGTATTAATATTATGAGTTCTAGGGGAACTAGTAATAGACAGAATAAGGTTGATACTGGAAAGCCAGTGGTACTAGGTGACAAGGTCAGTAATAGGTATAGTGGAAAAACAGAAATGAGCAGGAAGGGTAAAGTGAAAGTAGGGTCTTTAAATGTATATTACACCAATAGTCGTACTGCTAAGAATAAGATTGACGAGTTGAGATTAGTTGCTAGTGCGTGATCATTTAAATTGTTGCATAAAAGTGGGTATAAAGTCTGAAATAATGCATACAGAGTCTGTCTGGATAGAATTTTCAGAGGGGTGTGAAAAATTCATTTTAGGCGTGATATACCGTCCTCCAAACTTAGATAGGGAACAAGGGAGACTACTTTGGGAGGAAATTGTTAAGGCCACAAGGCATGATAACGTAGTAATTCTAGGGGACTTTAACGTTAGTCAAATTGATTGGAATTTCTTGACAGGGAATTTAGAATCTAACGACTTTTTAAAAGTAGTTCAGGATTGTTTGTTGAAGCAGTTTGTGACAGAACCTACAAGGGGAAATAAAAGATAAGATAAGATAAGATTTCTTCGGATTTTTAACCCCAGAGGGTTAGTCACCCAGGATAACCCAAGAAAGTCAGTGCGTCATCGAGGACTGTCTGTCTTATTTCCATTGGGGTATTTAATCTTGTCCCCCAGGATGCGACCCACACCAGTCGACTAACAACCCAGGTACCTATTTGCTGCTAGGTGAACATGACAACAGGTGTAAGGAAACACGTCGAAATGTTTCCACCCACCAGGAATCGAACCCGGGCCCTCCTTGTGTGAAGCAAGAGCTCAACCCACCAGGCCACCGGGCCACCGACTTGACTTGATTCTTGCAAACAAGGAAACCCTTGTTAATAATTTAGAAATTACAGAGGAACTCGGCACAAGCGACCACAAATCAATTACCTTTAACATTGAATGGATGTATGACAGTAGGGATAATTCAGTAACGGTCCCAGACTTTCGCTTAGCAGATTACAATGGGCTTTAAGAACACTTATCATCTGTGGACTGGGGTAACGAAGAGAACTATCAATATGACAGTTTTCTGAATACTATACAGGCTGCCCAAAGAACATTTATCCCATATAAAGAAATTAGATCAAGTAGAAATGACCCAAAATGGATGACTAATAGGCTCAAATATCTTTTAGGGCAGAAGAAAGGAATTTATAGGTGCATAAAAAGAGGTGAGGGTCATCTTATAAATCAGTATACTGGCATTAAGAGGGACGTTAAAAAGGGGATAAGAAAAGCTAAACGGGATTATGAAATTAAAGTTGCTAGGGATTCAAAAACTAACCCAAAAAGTTTTTTCCAGGTTTATAGAACAAAAGTTAGAGATAAGATAGGTCCCCTTAAAAATAACTCTGGGCATCTTACTGACAAGGAGAATGATATGTGCTCTATTTTTAATAACTATTTTCTCTCAGTATTCACACAGGAAGACACTAATAATATCCCAGTAATTAATTTTTATAGTGGTCCTGAAGAAGATAAATTATGTAATATCACAGTCACTAGCGAAATGGTTATGAAACAAGTAGACCGTCTGAAACAAAATAAATCGCCGGGTCCTGATGAGCTTTTTGCAAGGGTTCTTAAGGAATGCAAAATGGAACTCTGTGAACCATTAAGTAACATTTTTAATTTATCTCTTCAAACAGGTGTAGTGTCTGATATGTGGAAGATGGCTAATGTAATTCCTATTTTTAAAGCAGGGGACAAGTCACTACCGTCAAATTACCGCCCAATAAGCCTGACCTCAATTGTAGGCAAATTACTAGAGTCAATTATAGCTGATATTATAAGAAACCATCTCGATAAACATAATTTGATTAACGATACTCAGCATGGATTCACGAGGGGCCGTTCCTGCCTAACTAATTTATTAACTTTCTTCGGTAAAGCTTTTGAGGCTGTTGATCACGATAAAATCCAGTTTGGTAACAGAGCTGCAAATGCACCACTTAACATAATGATAAAAGGGTCCCCTATCGCAAAACTCACAGAGGGAAAATTCTTAGGAATACATCTTGACAGTGGCCTCAAATTTCAGACACACATACAACAAATCTCCAAGAAAGTCTCAAAGACCGTGGGAATACTATCCAAGATACGGTACTATGTTCCACAACCAGCTCTCCTTACCCTATATCACTCACTCATTTACCCCTACCTCACCTATGGAATCTGCGCATGGGCTCTACATCAATAACTCATCTCAGACCACTAATAACACAACAAAAGGCAGCAGTTAGAATGATAACAAATTCTCACTCCAGGCAACATACTCCACCAATATTCAAAAACCTAAACTTACTCACCATACAAGACATCCATACTTTTACTGTGCCTATTACATACATAGAACACTCTATGCAGATATTAACCCACCACTCAAACTTCTCCTTACTAATTTTAACAGGACACATGACCATAACACTAGACACAGATCACTCCTCGATGTTCCCCGTGTCCACCTAACACTATGTAAAAACTCAATGCACATAAAAGGCACGAAAATTTGGAATTCATTACCTGTCATTGCCAAAGAAACCCTACCTGTACCCCAATTCAAAACGATGCTAAAAAACCACCTTCTCACCCAAAGATAATTGCTCCATATCAACCATTCCCAGCAAAGTAGAATAATCACTTAACGTAAAACCTGACTTTAAAGTCAATGTAATGTATGAATGAACGAATGAATGAATGTAAAACCTGTTATGAATAGTATTTACTTAGCTAATTATTCCCACAACACTTATATTATAATGACCACGTAAACTAACTGCAATGCAATTAATTGTTTTAAATTGTTATCTCACTCAATTAGTTGCATTGCTGCAATAAATTGCTACAATTAATTGATGTGTTCAACTTATATTTAAACTTTAAAACTTAGATATGCAACTTTACTTATTTTATAAATTACCAACCACAACTTTTTATTATTTTATTATTATTATTGCTTTAATTTGTTTAATCTGTTTTAATTAATTTTATAATGAAGACAAAAGTACAAAACTATATTCAAATTTCATAGCTTAAATACTCACCTTTACTCATTGTATACTATCTACAAAAATTCTTACAATCTAGTTTTAAGTTAATTTTAAGTCTGCCCAAAATGCCCTGCATACTAGGGGCTTTTGGCATGTACACCTCATGTAATCTCAATAACCAAATGTAATTCTTTGTATCATGTCCAAATAAAAATTATTATTATTATTATTATTATAAAGAATTCGATATTGTTTATTTAGACTTTAGTAAAGCTTTTGATAGAGTACCGCACCAGAGACTGTTAAGGAAAGTGGCAGCTCATGGAATTGGGGGAAAAGTGCTGTCATGGAAGCAGAGAGTGTGCTTAAATAGGGTTAAATCCGAGTGGGGATCTGTAACAAGTTTCGTTCCACAGGGATCAGTCTTAGGCCCGTTGTTGTTTATAATATATATTAATGACCTTGATGAGGGAATTACTAGTGATATGAGCAAATTCGCCGATGACACGAAGATAGGTAGGATAATTGATTCAAACGTAGATGTCAGGGAACTTCAGGAGGATTTAGTCAAACTCAATTCCTGGTCAGAAAAGTGGCAGATGCAGTTCAATGTAGATAAATGCAAGGAGATAACTGCTCGGGAGTGTCCATAACCCAAGCACTTATAAGTTAAATAATGTAAAACTTAGCCATACAGATTGCGAAAAGGACTTAGGGGTTATGGTAAGCAGCAACCTTAAACCAAGACAGCAATGCCTAAGCGTACGTAATAAGGCAAACAGATTACTGGGATTTATATCAAGAAGTGTAAGCAACAGAAGTCCAGAGATTATATTACAGCTTTATACATCGTTAGTAAGGCCTCACTTAGATTGCGCAGCTCAGTTCTGGTCTCCATATTACAGAATGGATATTAATTCGTTAGAAAACATTCAGCGTAGAATGACTAAATTAATACATAGCATTAGAAATCTTCCGTATGAAGAAAGATTGAAGACCCTAAAATTACATTCACTTGTAAGACGAAGAATGAGGGGAGACATGATCGAGGTATACAAGTGGAAAATAGGTATTAACAAAGGGGATATAAATAAGGTCTTGAGAATATCTCTCCAAGAGAGAACCCGCAATAATGGATTTAAATTAGATAAGTTTAGATTTAGAAAGGATATAGGAAAGTATTGGTTTGGAAATAGGGTAGTTGATGAGTGGAACAGTCTGCCTAGTAGGGTTATTGAAGCTAGGACCTTGGGTAGTTTAAAATTTAGGTTGGATAAGTTCATGAGTGGGAGGGGTTGGATTTGAGTGGGAGTTGCACATGACCTGGAGTCTACCTGGAGAGAATTCCAGGAGTCAACGCCCCCGCGGCCCGGTCTGTGACCAGGCCTCCTGTTGGACCAGAGCCTGATCAACCAGGCTGTTACTGCTGGCCGCATGCAGTCCAACGTACGAACCACAGCCCGGCTGATCAGGTACCGACTTGAGGTGCCTGTCCAGTGCCTGCTTGAAGACAGCCAAGGGCTTGTTGGTAATCCCCCTGATGTATGCTGGGAGGCAGTTGAACAATCTTGGGCCCCTGACACTTATTGTGTTGTCCCTCAATGTGCTAGTGGCACCCCTGCTCTTCATTGGGGGGATGTTACATCGCCTGCTGAGTCTTTTGCTTTCGTAGGGAGTGATTTTTGTGTGCAAGTAAATAGAATTATCAAAGCTTGTTTCTTGAGTGGCATTTAAGATTGGGTTGAACAAATATCTTGTTAGTGGGATGGAATGTGAAGGACCTGCCTAGTATGGGCCAACAGGCCTGCTGCAGTGTTCTTCCTTTCTTATGTTCTTATGAATCCATTATTGCGGGTTCTCTCTTGGAGAGATATCCTCAAGACCTTATTTATATCCCCTTTGTTAATACCCATTTTCCACTTGTATACCTCGATCATGTCTCCCCTCATTCTACATCTTACAAATGAATGTAATTTAAGGGTCTTCAATCTTTCTTCGTAAGGAAGATTTATAATGCTATGTATTAATTTAGTCATTCTACGCTGAATGTTTTCTAACGAATTTATGTCCATTCTGTAATATGGAGACCAGAACTGAGCTGCATAATCTAGGTGAGGCCTTACTAACGATGTATAAAGCTGTAATATAATCTCTGGACTTCTGTTGCTTACAACTTCTGTTGCTTACACATGTTTTCCATAGAAAACTGGCCAGATACTGAGAAGAAAAGAGGTAAGGTCCTACTGTATTGGGTCTGGATGGAGTAAGATATCCTCAGTACTTCGGGATATCTCTTCCGTGCCCCCAGGACAGATGGAAGTCACGTGGGGAATGCTGCACTGGTCACAGCACTTGTTCCCTGCTTGAAGTCTGATCTGGTAAGAACGCAGGTCATGCGTTGTGAGTCTGACACTGCTTGACCTTCGCAAGGGATTGTCATTTCTCTTTGGGCAACATAACCTAATGTACCTATTTAAGGCTTATATCTACCTATATTAAGGTGCTAGAACTACATTATTAATATCTAACGTTGCCTCAATAATCCTACTATTAGTTTCTAACTGTACAAACTTGCCTAGGTCTTCCTAGGAGAATAAATCTATAATTTAGTATGTACACAATTGTTACCTCCGCCAACTTGAATGTGTAGGTTTGTTTTGGTTGGGTGTGTGGGTTCATGTACTCCGAGGACCGATCTGTGGTATGTTTAAGGCTCCTTACGGCTCACTTACCCTGTGGAACTTGAGCGACTCGATAAAGTTTCCACACCTACTATCATACATCCATTCAATGCTAAAGGTAATTTTGACTTGTGGTCGCTTGAGCCGAGTTCCTCTGTAATTTCTAAATTATTAACAAGGGTTTCCTTGCTTGCCAGAACCAAGTCAAGTAGGTTATTTTCCCTTGTAGGTTCTGATGAGTGGAACAATCTGCCTAGTAGGGTTATTGAGGCTAAGACCTTGGGTAATTTCAAATTTAGGTTGGATAGATACATAATTGGGAGGGGTTGGATTTGAGTGGGACTTGCACATGAGTTAATAGACTTATCAAAGCTTATTGCTTGGGTAGAATTGAAAATTGGGTTGGGCAAATATTCTGTTAGTGGGATGGATTGTGAAGGACTTGCCTAGTATGGGCCAAAAGGCCTGCTGCAGTGTTCCTCCTTTCTTATGTTCTTATGTAGAGAATGTGCAGAGAACCTTTACTGTACATATAAGTTCAATCAAACATCTTAACAATTGGGAATGCTTGGAAGCACTTGACTTGTACTCAATGGAGCGCAGGCGAGAGAGACATCATAATCTACACTTGGAAAATCCTAGAAGGAATGGTCCCTAATCTGCACACACAAATCACTCCCTACGAAAGTAAAAGACTGGGCAGGCGGTGCAAAATACCCCCAATGAAAAGTAGGGGCGGTATTAGTACACTAAGAGAAAACACAATAAGTGTCCAAGGCCCAAGACTGTTCAACAGCCTCCCACCAGCCATAAGGGGAATTACCAATATACCCCTGGTTGTCTTTAAGAGGGAGCTGGACAGATACCTAAAGGCAGTGCCGGATCAGGCAGGCTGTGGTTCGTACGCTGGACTACGTGCGGCCAGCAGTAACAGCCTAGTTGATCAGGCCCTGATCCACCGGGAGGCCTGGTCATGGACCGGGCCGTGGGGGCGTTGATTCCCGGAATACCCTCCAGGTAGACACACACATATATATACACAAGAAATTAACCTGGTGGCCTGGTGGCTTGAGCTCTCGCTTCACACACGGAGCGCCCGGGTTCGATTCCCGGCGGGTGGAAACATTTCGACGTGTTTCCTTACACCTGTTGTCATGTTCACCTAGCAGCAAATAGGTACCTGGGTTGTTAGTCGACTGGTGTGGGTCGCATCCTGGGGGGACAAGATTAAGGACCCCAATGGAAATAAGACAGACAGTCCTCGATGACGTACTGACTTTCTTGGGTTATACTGGGTGGCTAACCCTCTGGGGTTAAAAATCCGAAGAAATCTTATCTTATCTTAACTTTTAGGTCTCATATGCTAGAATACAAAATATCAAAGGCTAGAAAATATTGAGCACGTTGTACCCGATTGCAAGCTGGAACTGTCATTCGCATCCCTGAAGAGTCTTCGAACTGGCATTTATCCTTAAATTAAGAGCAACTCTATAAAAGGTAACATCAAAATCAAGCCAAAGCTGTTTGAGCTGCACTTTATAGTGATATCATTTGCTTTAAATTGCGTGCATTTTTATTTGATGTGGTTAAATAAGAGTATGACGTGTCTTAGGAAGGAGTTCGGACAGTGTGACAAGGACTGTGTTGTGAGTAGCCGGTGTTTACATCACTCACTCCGATTTTTCAGTCATATTTCAAGGTAATTAGCTCGTTGGGAAGGGTCATTTGCAGACCATATTCAAATAGAAGTGTTCCGTATAAGCGGTGTGACGATATGCTTTTTCACCCGGTTATATTTATTAAGAAGACGACTGTAATGATGTTAAAGTGTATTACAGACTCAGTGTCCATATGTTGTAAAAGAACCATGTGCCTGCTGGTCATGACAGTCTTATTAACTAACAACGTTGGCAATACACTTGTGGCTGCGGCATTGTTGGTTGTAATAATCTGGTAGTTATAACTGCTGGTTGATGGTTGTAGTCTGGTAGTTATAACTGCTGGTTGTTTAAACTGATGGTTGTAGTCTGGTAGTTATAGTAGTGCTTGTTGTAGTAGGCTGGTGGGTTCAAGAGGCTGATAAATAATTATTAATTTAAGGTGGAATTTATATTGTGCTAATTTTGCTCTCGTGTATTAGTGATTGTGTCTCGTGGCTCAGTTGGTAGCCACCTCAGCTCACACTCTGAGGGATTAGGGTTTGATCCCTGGTATGAGTGGAAATGTTGGGCATGTTTCCTTACACCTATAGGCTCTTGTTTACCCAGCAGTAAGTAGGTACCTGGGTGCTAAGTAAATGGTGTGGGTTGCATCATCCTCAATGACATACTGGGTTACTATTCCTATGGGTTAATAATCTAAATAATATATTTTACACAGTAGCTGGTTACTTGTAGCAGCTGGTGACTAGTGAGCATTCGATTAGTGATACCAACAAGTAGATGATTAAGATGTGTGCAACACCTAAGTATCTTTATTATGATGTTTAGCCAACCAGCTGTAGAATATCTTCATAACAAAGATACCCAGGTGTTGCATGTGTTTTGTTCGATGACTGGAGCTTAGAGCAGCTAGTGATATGAAGAAAATTTTTTGTTTTGATTATTTACCCAGGCCTGGTCTTGGAACGGGCTGCGAGGGCGTTGACCCCCGAAACCTTCTCCAGGTAAACTCCAGATAAAGGGTTAGTAACCCAGGATAGCCCAATAAAGTCATGCTATTAGACTGGCTTATTTCTATTGGTGTCCTTTAATCCTTGATCCTAGGATGTGACCCACTCCAGTCAGCTAACATCCAGGTACAGTGGTACCTCGACTTACGATGGTCCCCAAACACACCCTTTTATGTAAGTTTATTTTTTTAAATGCTTTTGTAAGTGTAATTTTGGGGGTCTAAACGGACTAGTCTATTTTACATCATTTCTTAAGGAGATAAATTCGTTTGGTAATGGCACTTGAACAGCATTCTGGAATGAAAAAATATCGTAAGTCGAGGTACCACTGTATATACTGTACTTATTGCTAGTTGAACAGGGGCAGCAGGTTTAAGGAAACATTCCCACTCACCCTGAAATCGAACCCCAGGCCAGAGTTTTTAACCATTTCACAGTTGTAAAGACAGTCAAATGAGTAATTGATGAAGTTACCTAAGCCATAAAAATGTTACATAGTTATTTTTTTTGCACTTGGTTGATGCCCATTTTCTGGTTTTGTCCCAGAACTTTTTATGACCTTCATTTTATATTTATGCTGTTTCAGTTGTAGTATTTTTTTTTTTATTATTAACACATAGGCCGTTTCCCACCAAGGCAGGGTGGCCCGACAAAGAAAAACTTTCATTATCATTCACTCCATCACTGTCTTGCCAGAGACGTGCTCACACTACAGCTACAAAACTGCAACATTAACACCCCTCCTTCAGAGTGCCGGCACTGTACTTCCCATCTCCAGGAATCAAGTCTGGCCTGCCGGTTTCCCTGAAACCCTTCATAAATGTTACCTTGCCTATACTCCAACAGCACGTCAAGTTCTAAAAGCCATTTATCTCCATTCACTCCTATCTAATACGCTTACGCACACTTGCTGGAAGTCCAAGCCCCTGGCACACAAAACCTCCTTTACCCCCTCCCTCCAACCTTTTCTAGGCCGACCCCTACCCCGCCTTCCCTCCACTACAGATTTATACACTTGAAGTCATTCTATTTTGTTCCATCCTCTCTATATGTCCAAACCATCTCAATAACCCCTCCTCAGCTCTTTGGATAATAGTTTTGGTAATTCCACACCTCCTCTTAATCTCCAAACTACGGATTCTCTGCATTATATTCACACCACACATTGCCCTCAGACATGACATCTCCACTGCCTCCAACCTTCTTGTTGCAACATTCACAACCCATGTCTCACACCCATACAAGAGTGTTGGTATAACTATCCTCTCATATTATTCCCCTCTTTGCCTTCATAGATAAAGTTCTCTGTCTCCACAAGCTCCTCAGTGCACCACTCACCTTTTATCCCTCGTTAATTCTGATTCACCTCATCCTTCATATACAGTGAGCCCCCGGTTCTCGTCGGTAATCCGTCCAGAGGGCCCGTCGACCACCGGTTTGGTCGAACTCCGATTCTATTTTCCCCATAAGAAATAATGGAAATAAAATTAATCCATTCCAGACATCCAAAAGTATTAAAATAAAATATTTTTAGAATTTTTTGACATTAAATTAAACACAATTTTATAAAAAATTAAGAAATAAATAGTACAATAACATGTCACTTACATTTATTGAAGAGTTGTTGATGTGTGGAGGACGGGAGGAGGGAGAAGGTGGAGTAGTATGCTAGTGTTTGGAAGGGAATCCCTTCCATTAACACTGCAGGAAACCAAGTTCTTTTCTGGGGTTACTTCCCTTTTTCTTTTAATGCCATTTAGGACCAGGTTGAGAGTCACTGGACCCCTCTCTAACAAAAATCTGTCCGGGGAGCTCTGTGTCTGGCGGTTCTTTAAAATGTCCTTAAAATGTGACAAGACATTGTCATTAAACATGTCGCATACACGGCGTGCAACATCTTGGTTAGGGTGATAATCATACATAATGCCTGCACATTTGTCCATTGGCACAAATCTCCTTAATTTTGAAGAAGGCACCTTCTTCCATCTCGGTTCCACCTCCTCCTCTGGACCATTTTCCTGAACTGTGGTCTGTTGTTGCTGTTGAAGCTCTTGCAGATCTTCAGTGGTTAACTCTTCATTGTGCTCCTCCACCAACTGTTCCACATCCTGGGTACAAACATCCAACCCCATGGACTTGCCCAGTTCCACAATTTCTTGCACAACAGGCTCAGGCTCAGTGTTCTGAGGCTCAGCCCCAAAACCTTCAAAATCTAAGACACAGTCTGGCCACAATTTTCTCCAGGCATAGTTCAAAGTCCTGGTAGTCACTCCCTCCCAAGCCTTACCTATAAGCTTTACACAATGCAGGATATGGAAATGATCTTTCCAAAACTCTTTTAGGATCATATCCATGTCTGTGGTCACATCAAAGCACTTTTGAAACATTGCTTTGGTGTAGAGTTTTAAAGTTGCAAATGACCTGCTGGTCCATGGGCTGGAGGAGAGGAGTGGTATTAGGGGCAAGAACTTCACTTTGATGAACTCACAGCCCTGCACAATTTCCTCTGCCAAGTCTGGAGGATGACCAGGAGCATTGTTCATTATCAGTAGGCACTTAAGTGGCAAATTATTTTCCTTGAGATATTTCTTCACACTGGGGCCAAACACGTTTTGAAACAATCAAGGAAAATTTCCCTAGTGACCCATGCCTTTTTGTTAGACTTCCACATCACACACAAATTAGACTTGGTGATACCGCATCTGCCAAACACTCGGCGATTTTCAGAATGATACACCAGTAAAGGCTTCACTTTGCAATCACCACTGGCATTAGCACTCATCATGAGAGTTAGCCTGTCTTTCATAGGCTTATGTCCTGGCTGTGCCTTTTCCTCCTTTGTAATGTAGGTCCTGTTTGGCATTTTCTTCCAAAACAGGCCTGTTTCGTCACAATTGAACACTTGTTGGGGTTGGAATTGTTCAGCCTCTATGTACCCCTGGAATTCTTGCACATATTTTTCAGTAGCACTTTTGTCAGAACTGGCAGCCTCACCATACCTCACAACACTATGTATGCCACTTCGCTTCTTAAATCTGTCAAACCAGCCGTTGCAGGCATTTTCTTGACGAGATCATCATGCAACTGCCTTGCTTTTCACATATTATTGCCTGCGTAACACTATCTCCTGCTAACTGTTTCTCCTTGATCCACATCAATAACAAAGTTTCCACTTGTTCTAGCACTTGAGATCTCTGTTTTGTGACCATACTTGCACCTTTCGCAACAACAGCATCCTTGATTTCCTTTCTCTTGGCCAAAATGGAAGAGATGGTTGAATGGGATTTGCCATAGAGCCTGGCCAGCTCAGTGACACGCACTCCACTTTCATATTTTGCTGTCATCTCCTTCAATTCTACCGTATTTCTGACATTCTTTACCACAGGCTTGGCACTAGGAGCTTTCTTGGGGCCCATGGTGGCTTATTTAGCAGTTGCAAGCACTAAAACCACTGGAATAATGACAATGTATATGGTATGAATGCGTGGGTGGTACGTGGGTAGTGGTCGCTCGCTATAAACAATAACACACTGAGTGCCTGGGCGCCCAGCTGGGCCACGGCCACACGGGTACGCGTCCGGGACGGATAGCCAACTCGCCCAACTCCGAGTGGCCGCCTAATACCGAGGCAAAAATATTGTAAAAACCTCGTTGAACACCGATTTGGCCGAGCTCCGACGCCGTCGAGCACCAGGGGTTCACTGTATTTCATTATTGTAAAAATGGTATAAATAATATCTGTGCACTTGTGAAAGAATATTAGACTCACCAGTTGATGTGTATTGGACGCGTGGCGTGATCTGTTTACTCTTGAACATTGGCAAAAATCGAACATTTCCGCTACTTTGAGCTCAGTTTCAAGATCGTTTTCATCATGAACCTAATCAAAATCATCTCTATACCTGTAATATGTTTTCCATTTTATAAAATGAGACCACGAAAAAGAAAATACAACAATAAATACTATATGAAAATACACCTCAAAGTCGGCGTTTTAATCCAAAAACACTGTCAGAGTTTTTTTTTCTCATTATGCACTGCGTGCTGCAGGATTTTTTTTATACCACGCACACTGACCACACAGACACATTCTCTCATATGTGGGCCTACCAGCTTTCTCCCGCTTGATTTGAAGCCGCTAGAATTTGAGAGTATATATACGTCCGAAGCACTGGCTCGTAAGATGTATACGTATATACGACCGAAACAGTCAGAGCGTTAACCTTCAATTGCAGTCTGTGTGTGTGTGACCCAACAATTAATATTTGCACCAATAACTCATTACAGTTGTGACCGGGTGTGGACTAGTGAATTGCTCATTACTTCATAATTTGTTCATGGTTGTAACCATGTATAAATGTAAGTAAATTTACTTGCATGATTCATTACCTTTGTACCTTGTTCAGCTATCAAAACTTTGGGGCCCAGTCCCTGAACCCATAATGTACCTCCATAATCTTTTGACTACCGCCCACAGGATGGGTATGGGGTGCATAATAAAGATATTAAACTAACTGTGCATAAGCTTCCAGTAAAAAGGGAAGGAACAGCCTGTCACAGAGCGGTGGGCATGAACATCAGGAAAAGAATGCAAAGAATTTGATTTGTACTTAGCTTTGAACCTGATTGAAGGAACAAAATTAACCCTTTGAGGGTCTAGAGGCCCTCTCCCAAACTTGTTCTTAGGGTCGAAAAATTTTCCAAAAAAAAATAAATGATTTTTTCTTATGAAATGATAGAGAATCTTTTTCCGATCATAACGCCACCAAAATTATGAAATTTGATGGAAAACTTAACGGAATTATGCTCTCGCGAAGTTAGCGGTATCGATGACATTTACACATCAGTGATTTCACCCACTTTGAGCCCTATTTTCGGCAAATTCCAATGTTTCAGTCTACTAAAATTACAGTGGACCCCGCTATTCGAACGGCTCGGCAATAGAACATATCGTCATTAGAACAAGAAAATCGATATCGCCATGCAAACAAAATATCACGATTCAAACAAGTGCGTCCATCACCAGTCCGCCCAGGCGCTTGGAGAGCCAGTCCCCCGTTGTTTACACTCGAGAGAACAATACCCTGCATGCTCATCCAGACATTTCACACTTAATTAATTGTTTGGAGTTTGTTCATTAAGTGTGAGGCAGTGGTGGTAGAGGCAGTGGTGAGTAAACAAGATTAAATGAAGGTTCGGGAGTTTTGTAAACAAACCAGTTGTTGATGCTGTTACCAGCCTGACATGTATGATTTCTGTTCAGTCCGTGAAACTGACTGGAAGTGATCTAATGCAGTTAGCATTACAAACTCCGTTTTCTCTTATACTAACACGTCTGAAGGAGGAAAGAATGGGAAGATGTTTTCATAGCTGTAGCGAGAATGCTCGCCACCACCGTCCTCTTCAGCCACCACATTCGTAATGACACATATTTTATTCATTCTAGAGTGTATATCAGGTTTTTATGTTATTTATATTGTTTATTATGTCATATTAGATGAATTGTGATAGATAAATAAGCTGTCGAGTTGATAATAGCTTCATAATGAAGTACTATTTTGTCATGCCTCCTGACAGCAGGAACGGATTAATTGTATTTCCATTATTTCTTATGGGAAAAATTAAATCGCCATTCAAACATTTCGCGTTGAGAACTAGCTTCTGGAACGGATTAAGTTCGAATAGCGGGGGTCCACTGTATAGCTGTTTCGCTAGAATTCCATTTGTTCTATCGATTGAATATAAGAAACCGCCAATTTACTGATTTCAACTACAGTGGACCCCCGAGTTTCATATAAACTTCACTCCTGATGTCTGCTCAAGCGCTATTACCGAACGAATTTACTCCCTTAAGGAAAAATGTCACTTAGGTTAGTCTATTTCAGACCCCCAAAAATACACTTCCACAAGCACTTACAATATTATACATACTTACATAACTGTACGATTTCCGGGGTTTACGAACGTAACGATAGTTACGTTCTTGTAAAAGTCGTGTTAGATAATTTCGTGTTAAATAATTAACAGAACTTTGGGGAAAAATAGGGTTACGTTCCTGGGAGTCCCCAAAAAGCCAAACAAGTTTTTTTTAGACCAACAGATCTTACAAAAATAAAAGTGAATATGTAATTGTAGTTCATTATCGTGATGTATTATGTTGTTTTTACTGCTTAAGACTACAAATGTAACAGATATAATAGTATTTACCTTAAATTGTGGGTGCTGGTGTTTGTGGATGATTGTGAAGAGAGTGGAGAGTTATGCTGTGGCCCTACTGGGCTGAGGTGGATGGTAGAGGTTCTGTTACTGAAGTCGATGGTTGTACTGAGTGTCTAACTTTAAGTCATTCAGTAAGTCAGTCAAGTCATTCAGTCAGTCAAGTCATTCAGTCAGTAAGTCAGTCAAGTCATTCAGTAAGTCAGTCAAGTCATTCAGTCAGTAAGTCAGTCAGTTAATCAGTCAAGTCAGTAAGTCAGTCAAGTAAGTCAGTCAATAAGTCAGTCAGTCAAGTCAGTAAGTCAGTCAAGTCAGTCAGTCAAGTCAGTAAGTCAGTCAGTCAAGTAAGTCAGTCAAGTCAGTCAGTCATTCAGTAAGTCAGTCAAGTCAGTCAGTCAAGTCAGTCAAGTCAATCAGTCAGTAAGTCAGTCAGTCAGTCAAGTCAATCAGTCAGTAAGTCAGTCAAGTCAGTAAGTCAGTCAAGTCATTCAGTCAGTAAGTCAGTCAAGTCATTCAGTCAGTAAGTCAGTCAAGTCATTCAGTCAGTCAAGTCAGTAAGTCAGTCAAATCAGTAAGTCAGTTAAGTCAGTCAGTCAAGTCAGTAAGTCAGTCAGTCAAGTAAGTCAGTCAGTCAAGTCATTCATTCAGTCAGTCAGTCAAGTCAGTCAGTCAGTAAGTCAGTCAAGTCATTCAGTCAGTAAGTCAGTCAAGTCATTCAGTCTGTCAGTCAGTAAGTCAGTCAAGTCAGTAAGTCAGTAAGTCAGTCAAGTCATTCAGTCAGTCAAGTCAGTCACACAAACTTATGTTTACCTCTTTTTATATGTACAAAGTAACACTTCATTACAGCCACGGGTTATGTCTTGTCTAATATCTTTATCTTCGTTAATTCTAAGACTTAAATGCTTATACCTTTTCTTGCCACTTTGAGCAACACTTTGATTGCTTGGCAGATACAAGATATATTAATTTAAAGATCAAAACACAATTCACTCTCTCAGAGGACTTTTTTTTTTGACGCGTATGAAATACGTACGAATGCTGGGATGGTGGGGTCCAGGGTGGCAGGGGATGGCCGGTGGTGTTAGTTAGTTAGTTTGATATCTTTATTATGCACCCCATACCCATCCTGTGGGCGGTAGTCAAAAGATTACAGAGGTACATAATGGGTCCAGGGACGGGACCCCAAAGTTTTGATAGCTGAGCAAGTTACAAAGGTAATGAACTAACAAGCTACAAAGGTAATGAACTAACAAGCTACAAAGGTAATGAACTCACAAGTTACAAAGGTAATGAAACATGTAAGTAAATTTACTTACTTACGTTTATACATGGTTACAATCATGAACAAATTATAACGCAATGAACACTTCACTAGTCTACACCCGGTCATAACTGTAATGAGTTCTTGGTGCAAATTTTAATTGTTGGGTCACACACACACATATACATACACACTTACATATACACATACACACACACACACATACACACATATATATACATACACACACACACACACACACACATTAAGAACAGGTGGGGATTTGAGGAAGTGGAAGGAATGGATGGAATGGGTGAAAGGGACTACATAGTAGGAACAATTCAGTCTGAGGGCCATAAGGTGGTAATTGCTGTAATGTACAACCCGCCACAGAACTGCAGGAGGCCAAGAGAAGAATACGACGAGAGCAACAGAGCAATGGTAGACACACTAGCCGAGGTAGCCAGAAGAGCCCACATGGGGAGAGCAAAGTTACTAGTTATGGGTGATTTCAATCACAAAGAGATTGATTGGGAAAACCTAGAGCCCCATGGGGGTCCTGAATCATGGAGAGCCAAGATGATGGATGTGGTACTGGAAAACCTCATGCATCAACATGTTAGAGACACTACCAGAGAGAGAGGTGGGGATGATCCAGCAAGACTGGACCTAGTATTCACCTTGAGTAGTTCGGACATCGAGGATATCACGTATGAAAGGCCCCTTGGAGCTAGTGATCATTTGGTTCTGTGTTTTGATTATATAGTTGAGCTACAAGTGGAGAGGGGAGTAGGAATAGGAAGGGAGAAACGAAACTACAAAAGGGGGGACTACACAGGCATGAGGAACTTCCTACAAGACGTTCAGTGGGAGAGAGAATTGGCAGGAAAACCAGTAAAAGAAATGATGGAATATGTGACAACCAAATGCAAAGAGGCAGAGGAGAGGTTTGTCCCCAAGGGAAACAGAAGTAATGGGAAGACCAGAACGAGTCCTTGGTTCAGCCAGAGGTGTAGGGAGGCAAAAAGTAAGTGTAATAGAGAATAGAAAAAATACAGAAGACAAAGGACCCAGGAAAATAAAGAGATTAGCCGAAGAGCCAGAAACGAATATGCACAGGTAAGAAGGGAGGCTCAGCGACAATATGAAAATGATATAGCATCAAAAGTCAAGTCTGACCCGAAGCTGTTGTATAGCCACATCAGGAGGAAAACAACAGTCAAGGACCAGGTAATCAGGCTGAGAAAGGAAGGTGGGGAGTTCACAATAAACGACCAAGAGGTATGTGAGGAGCTCAACATGAGATTTAAAGAAGTATTTACACAGGAGACAGGAAGGACTCCAGGAATTCAGAATAGGGAGGTATACCAACAAGTGCTGGATGAAATACACACAACCGAGGAGGAGGTGAAGAAGCTGCTATGTGAACTCGATACCTCAAAAGCGGTGGGACCGGACAACATTTCTCTGTGGGTCCTTAGAGAGGAGCAGAGATGTTGTGTGTGCCACTAACACAAATCTTCAACACATCCATTGAAACTGGGCAACTACCTGAGGCATGGAAGATGGCAAATGTAGTCCCAATTTTTAAGAAAGGAGACAGACACGAGGCATTAAACTACAGACCTGTGTCACTGACGTGTATAGTATGCAAAGTCATGGAGAAGATCATCAGGAGGAGAGTGGTGGAGCACCTAGAAAGACACAAGCTTATAAACGACAACCAGCACGGTTTCAGGGAAGGAAAATCCTGTGTCACAAACCTACTGGAGTTTTATGACAAGGTAACAGAAGTAAGACACGAGAGAGAGGTGGATAGACTGCATTTTTGGACTGCAAGAAGGCGTTCGACACAGTTCCTCACAAGAGATTAATGCAAAAGCTAGAGGATCAGGCACACATAACAGGAAAAGCACTGCAATGGATCAGAGAATATCTGACAGGGAGGCAACAACGAGTCATGGTACGTGACGAGATGTCAGAGTGGGCACCTGTGACGAGTGGAGTTCCACAAGGGTCAGTCCTAGGACCTGTACTGTTTTTGGTATATGTGAATGACATAACGGAAGGGGTAGACTCAGAAGTGTCCCTATTTGCAGATGATGTGAAGTTAATGAGAAGAATCAAATCAATCGAGGATCAGGCAGGACTACAAAGAGACCTGGACAGGCTGCAAGCCTGGTCCAGTAAGTGGCTCCTTGAATTTAACCCTGCCAAATGTAAAGTCATGAACATCGGGGAAGGGCAAAGAAGACCGCAGACAGAGTATAGTCTAGGTGGCCAAAGACTGCAAACCTCACTCAAAGAAAAAGATCTTGGGGTGAGTATAATACCGAGGACATCTCCTGAGGCACACGTCAATCAGATAACTGCTGCAGCATACGGGCGGCTGGCAAACCTAAGAATAGCGTTCCAATACCTCACTAAGGAATCATTCAAGACTCTGTATACCATATACGTCAGGCCCATACTGGAGTATGCAGCACCAGTTTGGAACCCACACCTGGTCAAGCACGTCAAAAAATTAGAGAAAGTGCAAAGGTTTGCAACAAGACTAGTCCCAGAGCTAAGGGGATTGTCCTACGAAGAAAGGTTAAGGGAAATCGGCCTGACGACACTAGAGGACAGGAGGGTTAGGGGAGACATGATAACGACATATAAAATACTGCGAGGAATAGATAAGGTGGACAGAGACAAGATGTTCCAGAGAGGGGACACAGAAACAAGGGGTCACAATTGGAAGCTGAAGACTCCTATGAGTCAAAGGGATGTTAGGAAGTATTTCTTCAGTCATAGAGTTGTCAGGAAGTGGAATAGCTTAGAAAGCGACATAGTGGAGGCAGGAACCATACATAGTTTTAAGACAAGGTTTGATAAAGCTCATGGAGCAGGGAGAGAGAGGACCTAGTAGCAATCAGTGAAGAGGCGGGGCCAGGAGCTATGACTCGACCCCTGCAACCACAAATAGGTGAGTACAAATAGGTGAGTACACACACACACACACACACAACAGGCCCAGCCTTCAATCGACATGTGCATAGGACAAAATGGCAATCAACACATGGGGAGAGCAAAGTTACTAGTTATGGGTGATTTCAATCACAAAGAGATTGATTGGGAAAACCTAGAGCCCCATGGGGGTCCTGAATCATGGAGAGCCAAGATGATGGATGTGGTACTGGAAAACCTCATGCATCAACATGTTAGAGACACTACCAGAGAGAGAGGTGGGGATGATCCAGCAAGACTGGACCTAGTATTCACCTTGAGTAGTTCGGACATCGAGGATATCACGTATGAAAGGCCCCTTGGAGCTAGTGATCATTTGGTTCTGTGTTTTGATTATATAGTTGAGCTACAAGTGGAGAGGGGAGCAGGAATAGGAAGGGAGAAACGAAACTACAAAAGGGGACTCTACACAGGCATGAGGAACTTCCTACAAGACGTTCAGTGGGAGAGAGAATTGGCAGGAAAACCAGTAAAAGAAATGATGGAATATGTGACAACCAAATGCAAAGAGGCAGAGGAGAGGTTTGTCCCCAAGGGAAACAGAAGTAATGGGAAGACCAGAACGAGTCCTTGGTTCACCCAGAGGTGTAGGGAGGCAAAAGTAAGTGTAATAGAGAATGGAAAAAGTACAGAAGACAAAGGACCCAGGAAAATAAAGAGATTAGCCGAAGAGCCAGAAACGAATATGCACAGGTAAGAAGGGAGGCTCAGCGACAATATGAAAATGATATAGCATCAAAAGTCAAGTCTGACCCGAAGCTGTTGTATAGCCACATCAGGAGGAAAACAACAGTCAAGGACCAGGTAATCAGGCTGAGAAAGGAAGGTGGGGAGTTCACAATAAATGACCAAGAGGTATGTGAGGAGCTCAACATGAGATTTAAAGAAGTATTTACACAGGAGACAGGAAGGACTCCAGGAATTCAGAATAGGGAGGTATACCAACAAGTGCTGGATGAAATACACACAACCGAGGAGAAGGTGAAGAAGCTGCTATGTGAACTCGATACCTCAAAAGTGGTGGGACCGGACAACATTTCTCCGTGGGTCCTTAGAGAGGGAGCAGAGATGTTGTGTGTGCCACTAACACAAATCTTCAACACATCCATTGAAACTGGGCAACTACCTGAGGCGTGGAAGATGGCAAATGTAGTCCCAATTTTTAAGAAAGGAGACAGACACGAGGCATTAAACTACAGACCTGTGTCACTGACGTGTATAGTATGCAAAGTCATGGAGAAGATCATCAGGAGGAGAGTGGTGGAGCACCTAGAAAGACACAAGCTTATAAACGACAACCAGCACGGTTTCAGGGAAGGAAAATCCTGTGTCACAAACCTACTGGAGTTTTATGACAAGGTAACAGATGTAAGACACGAGAGAGAGGGGTGGATAGACTGCATTTTTTTGGACTGCAAGAAGGCGTTCGACACAGTTCCTCACAAGAGGTTAATGCAAAAGCTAGAGGATCAGGCACACGTAACAGGAAAAGCACTGCAATGGATCAGAGAATATCTGACAGGGAGGCAACAACGAGTCATGGTACGTGACGAGATGTCAGAGTGGGCACCTGTGACGAGTGGAGTTCACAAGGGTCAGTCCTAGGACCTGTACTGTTTTGGTATATGTGAATGACATAACGGAAGGATAGACTCAGAAGTGTCCCTGTTTGCAGATGATGTGAAGTTAATGAGAAGAATCAAATCAGTCGAGGATCAGGCAGGACTACAAAGAGACCTGGACAGGCTGCAAGCCTGGTCCAGTAACTGGCTCCTTGAATTTAACCCTGCCAAATGTAAAGTCATGAATATCGGGAAGGGCAAAGAAGACCGCAGACAGAGTATAGTCTAGGTGGCCAAAGACTGCAAACCTCACTCAAAGAAAAAGAACTTGGGGTGAGTATAATACCGAGCACATCTCCTGAGGCACACATCAATCAGATAACTGCTGCAGCATACGGGTGGCTGGCAAACCTAAGAATAGCGTTCCAATACCTCACTAAGGAATCATTCAAGAATCTGTATACCATATACGTCAGGCCCATACTGGAGTATGCAGCACCAGTTTGGAACCCACACCTGGTCAAGCACGTCAAGAAATTAGAGAAAGTGCAAAGGTTTGCAACAAGACTAGTCCCAGAGCAAAAGGGATTGTCCTACGAAGAAAGGTTAAGGGAAATCGGCCTGACGACACTAGAGGACAGGAGGGTTAGGGGAGACATGATAACGACATATAAAATACTGCGAGGAATAGATAAGGTGGACAGAGACAAGATGTTCCAGAGAGGGGACACAGAAACAAGGGGTCACAATTGGAAGTTGAAGACTCCTATGAGTCAAAGGGATGTTAGGAAGTATTTCTTCAGTCATAGAGTTGTCAGGAAGTGGAATAGCTTAGAAAGCGACATAGTGGAGGCAGGAACCATACATAGTTTTAAGACTAGGTTTGATAAAGCTCATGGAGCAGGGAGAGTGAGGACCTAGTAGCAATCAGTGAAGAGGCGGGCCAGGAGCTATGACTCAACCCCTGCAACCACAAATAGGTGAGTACAAATAGGGGAGTACACACACGTGGCAATGCTTTATTTACAGGGAGCGAAGTCAGGGTATTTTTCCAGAATGGTCTGTAATATACCACTGTGGATAAAATACTTTGACATATCTTGAACAGGTGGTGTCCCCCGCTGAACAACAACAAGGCTGCTTGTGGGAATGGTTATTTGTTTTTCCTTCCCGCAAACTGTAAGTAAGTTTATTCAGGTATACACAGATACAGTTACGAAGATTATCATACATAGCAGCATATGTGTAGAGAACCTAGGATAACCCAAAAAAGTCAGAGTGACTTATTTCCTTTGTCTGACTTTTTTTGGGTTATCCTAGGTTCTCTACACATATGCTTCTATGTATGATAATCAATGTAACTGTACTTACCTAATTGTGGTTGCAGGGGTCGATACTCAGCTCCTAGCCCCGTGTATCTGAATAAACTTACAGTTTGCGGGAAGGAAAAACAAATTCCCTTTTCCTCTAAGCACGAGGATTGGGCTTACACTTGAAATCACTTGATGCATTACCGAAAAGGAGCAAGGTGAAGCGATCCTTTGCTGTCTTGAAGCCTGGTGCACTTTTCTCTTGCTGACTGAAATAAGTTCATGTTGGCATTTTCTTCAAGAAAACACTTCTCTCGTCAGCATTAAGCACTTGATATGGCTCAATTGATATGGACCCCAATGGAAATAAGTCACTCTGTCTGACTTTTTGGGTTATCCTAGGTTTTCTACACATATGCTGCTATGTATGATAATCTATGTAACTGTATTTGTGTATACCTGAATAAACTTACTTACTTACTTACATAGCCACCCTCAGTAGGACCCCCACTGACTCAATGGTTTAACCCACCGCGGGCGACCGTGAGTTCAAAAATTTTTCCACTCCCATAAACCGTGTAATATCATTTTTACGTCGTGTTAGATAATAATGTGCCGCAATTCTTCAATCGTGCAATACCCGTAACGTGTAACATAATCTCGTGCTAAATGACGGTCTACTGTACCCAATAAGGTGCTCAGAACTTGGCAATTTGGCCAATTTCACACACATTTCAAAAGATGCTAATTTCAAAATGGGGTCTAGAATAAACAAGACAGACATTCCTGGTATTAAAATAACATTTTATCTGTTCATTAGTCACGTCTCCAGGCTCCTCTAACATTATTTTTGTTTTCCATTTTGAATTTTTATTCTCACAAAAAATAAAAGATTTGCTGTTATATATACTACTGCATCATTGTAAAAACGGTATAAATAATATCAGCGCACTTGTGAAAGAATATTAGACTCACCAGTTGACATGTATTGGATGTGTGCCATGATATGTTTACTCTTGAACGTCCGCAAAAATTAAACATTTTCGCTACTTTGAGCTCAATTTCAAGATACTTGTCATGGTGAAACCAATCAAAATCATCACAATTTCTGTAATATATCTTCCATTCTATCAATTGAGACCAAGAAAACAAGAATACAGCCATAAATACCATATGAAAATACACTCGAAAATTGCTGTTTTAAACCAAAAACACGATCAGAATTTTTTTTTCCTCATTATGCACTGTGTGCTTCAGGATTTTTTTTATACTGCCCACACTGACCACGCAGACCCATTCTTTCATATGTAGGCCTGCCAGCTTTCTTCCACCAGATTTGAAGGCACTAGAATTTAGGCGTACAAGTACATGACCGACCCTGGTTGCAATGACATACTAGTACGGGACCGACCCTCAAAGGGTTAAGAGCATCAAGAAAAGGTTGGAAGAGACTAGTCATGTGGCCAAAAAACAAAGATATCATCTACGTGATGAAGCCAAAGAGAAAAACGTATCCTAATAGTAGGAAGTAGATCAGTTTCGACATAACACATAAAAAGATTAGTAAAGTCAGTAGATAGAGGAGAACCCATAGCAATACCAAAGGTTTGAGAATAAAATTTACATTGAAAGGAAAGAGGTAAAATCTACACGAAAGCGAATAAGATCAAGAAAGGCATCAGCGGGGATAAGATGAAGTAGACCTTCAATGGCCTTCACTCAGAAAACAGATCATCAAGAGGTACAATAGTTAAGAGAGAATGTCAAGACTTAGCATCTTACAAGTTGGAAGTGGCTGAACAAGTTCGATGAAGTGTGACGGAAGTGAGCAGGAGGAAAGGAACCAAGAAGAGTTTTGGCTATTCAGGAGGCAAGATGGTAGGAGACAGACCCTCCAGATGATATATGATGGGATGAAGGGGAATACTAGGTATGTGGGTTTAAGGAAGATATAGAAATAAGGTAGAGGACAGACAGCACAACAACATTCAACAAGATCAAAGTCAGGAAAGAGAGCAAGAGGGTTGGAAATAAGGGGAATTTAGGTGTGAGTCACAAAACGAGGATTCAGTATTTTGGAGGTGATCCTCGCGATTGAGGACAACCACCAAATTGCCTTCGTCAGAACGTAGGATAACAATATTAGCAGGTCTTAACCCTTAAACTGTCCACACGTAGATATACGTTCACCTGCGTACTGCCCGGAATATTTTGAAAAAAAAAAAAAAAATTATAAATGAAGAGCGCATTTTTATAAACAGGATAGGCTAAAAAAAATTTTTAGGGCCAGTACTTACCGAGATATAAGCCCGCCAATTTGGTGCTGGATGCACACCTGACGGCAACATCAAGTCCTGCCGCTTTCAGAAGTATTGCCGATATACTTTTTTTTCTAGTTTTCATTTTAATTTATATAATTTTTATGTTCTGATAATTACAATTTACAATAGTTCCTGTGATTTCATAGCCAATCTTTGTTCTAACACTAATATTATGTACTGAAATAGTACTCAAATAGTCACAATCACACCAACAGGTGAACATTTTCGCCTACCTTGGTCATTTACTATTGTCTATAAATATATACGAAGTATTTATAGGTCCCAGCAATGTTTTAGACATCCAGGAGTATATATGAAACTCCTTGAAGAATGGTGTTATGACAATTGCCAGATAACTACTGATAAGGCAGTGACATTGATGAATGAATGTGTGCAGGGAACCCTCGCTCTTTCACTCTGTATCTATCTATCTGTGTCTTTCTGTCTGTCTGTCTATCTATCTATCTGTCTGTCTGTCTGTCTGTCTGTCTGTCTGTCTGTCTGTATCTGTCTGTCTGAATCTGTTTGTCTGTATCTGTCTGTATCCCTGTCTGTGTCTGTCTAGCTCTGCTTATCTGTCTTTCTGTCTGCCTGTGTGCCTGGAGTATATGAAACTCCTTGAAGAATGGTGTGTTGACAAGTGTCAGATAACTCTTGACAGCCCAGTGACATTTGATAAATGTCAGCAGTGCTGGAGGGAACCCTCCCTTTTTCAATGTCTATCTGTCTGCCTGTTTGTCTATCTGTCTCTGTCTATCTGTCTCTGTCTATCTGTCTCTGTCTATCTGTCTCTGTCTGTCTGTCTATCTGTCTGTCTATCTGTCTGTATCTGTCTGTCTGTATCTGTCTGTCTGTTTGTCAAGCTCTGCTTATTTCTGTCTAACTCTACTTATCTGTCTTTCTGTCTGCCTGTGTGTGTGTGTCTTTCCGTCTGCTTGTCTCAGTCTCAGAGTGCGGCTCGTAAGCCAACAGGTATTATACACGATGCAGAAGTGAAGATGCATATTACTTGCCAGTCATGCTTATTATGCCTTATCTCTACAAGTATTGTATAGCACTTTGCCTGGAATTTTTGGGTTATCCTAGGTAATTTACACTATGTATAATAACTGTACTTATGTGTACATGTGAGAGAGAGAGAGAGATAGGACATATAGATATAGACAGACAAAGATATAGACAGATAGAGAGACAGCCAGAGACAGCCAAAGCCAGCCAGCCTGCCGAATACATAAGAACATAAGAAAGAAGGAACACTGCAGCAGGCCTACTGGCCCATGCAAGGCAGGTCCATGTCACCCCCCAACTTAGACCAATGACCCACCTAGTCAGGTCACATCCTCTGAAGGAAGGAGCATGGCATCAGACCTAGTAGCACAAGCTAGTCAGGTCCAACTCACACCCACCCACAGCCACTCATGTATTTATCTAACCTATTTTTACTTTCCTCTTATAAGGGGAGTGTTAATGCGACATGACATCAGTGAATCCCTGGTGTTTGCCACAGTATTTGCTCTAGCTGGCACTCAATTGAACTGGTGCTCCCACAAGGTACTAAGTGGTCCCAGATTTTTTTAATACTGCGCACACTGAGGGTGCAGATCCATTCTCTCATGTCTAGGCGACTCAGGCCTATCGCACTAAATTTGAAGGAATGAAAAATAAAACGTTGATCTACGTTCGGGGCAGTACGCACGTGAACGTATATCTACGTGTGGACAGTTTAACCCTTTGGGGGTCGACAGGCCTTCTGAGGAAAGTGTTCCTGGGGTCGAAAAATATTCGGAAAAAAAAAAATTATTTTTCTTATGAAATGATAGTTTTTTTTTTTCTGAATCGAAATAGCTAAACAAAAATTTTTTGCGATCAATACTTACGGAGATATGGAGGATTCAAGTTGACCCAAAACGATCCGGTGACGGCATCATCGGCGACTTCCGGTTGGCCGGTAATCGTTTTTTTTTTTTTAAGTTATTTTCTTATGAAATTTAATTTTTTTTTTTTCAAATAACTTTTATGGACTGTGAGACCAATATAAGTGCTGTTTTTCAAATATTCACTCGCTATTTCTTATAAAATAATGCCACAAAGTTTGTTATCACTAGTTTGTTTACAAAACATATTTACAACAATGTACAATGTACAATTATGTTTATAACTATTGTTCAATCATATATATACACATATTGAGTCACTGCAGATGTTTCTAGAAGTTCTGCAGCCTGTGGAAGTCTCTGAAACATGGTTCCATGCACAATGGTGTTTCACATTCCACACACATAAAACGAGTGTCTTTGCGTTGCTGTGGGCGTCTTTTTGTATGTGCACAGACATAACACCTCTTCTGAGCCTTTTTCTTGCAAGCAGTAGCAGGCAGTTTTGTTAGGAAGTGTTCACCACCAAGCCTCAGACGAGAGGGTAGTTGTTGGTAATTTCGTGGGCGGTTTTCTATTGCAGGTGGTGTTTCTTGGTACTTGGTGATTATTTGCCTGATAACAGACAAACAAAATTCGCCATATGGTGGTTTGTTTGTGGTCTTCAACTTATAAACATTATAAGCATTGAGCATGGTAATGTCCAGAATGTGAAAAAGAGTTTTATGTACCACTTATAACTCTTTCTAACACAATCAGCAAACCCAATCTGCATGTCACATTTGTCCACTAAGCGCATATTGAGAGTGTAATCCATCACAGCTGCAGGTTTTAGAATGGGTTCATCAGTCTCTCTATTCACCCTGCCACTGTCTGCCATTTCATTAGGGTGAATTGATGACAACAGTGTGACATCTCGTTTGTCATGCCACCGAAATGCCATGATATCATTGGCAGCAAACGCCTGCACCTCACCTCTACGAGTGCCTGCACTGAACCTAGGCATATGCTTACGATTTGCACGCACTGTACCGCACACATCTGTCATGTTCACTCGCAAAAAATCACTGAGGGAGGGGCTTGTGTACCAGTTATCAGTATATAATGTATGCCCCTTACCAAGATATGGTTCCATCATTGTTCTAACCACATCACCAGAGATACCCAGTAACTTCCTGGTATCTTTCAATGTATTACTTCCAGTGTACACAATAATATCCAATACAATACCACTGTAGCAATCACAAAGCACAAACAACTTTATACCAAAGCGTTTCCTCTTGCTTGGTATATACTGCTTGAACGACAGTCTACCTTTGAACAGAATCAGTGACTCGTCAATAACAAGCTTCCTGAAGGGATAAAAATACATATTGAACTTTCTTTCAGATACAGAAACACATTCCTAATCTTATATAACCTGTCGGATCTGTCAGGCCTGGTTTTGTCCGAAAAATGTAACATGCGTAGAAGTAGCACAAATCGATTCACTGGTATAATATCACTGAAAGCTGGTGTTGCAATCAATCTGTCTGTTGACCAATATGATTTGATACGGTGTTTATAAACATGCGGCATAAGCATTATTGTGGCAAAGAAAAGATACATCTCTGCCACAGTTGTCTCCTTCCACTGGTGTAGACGTGATTTTGGTGAAAGAATCGTGTTTGCCATGGTGTAATCGAAGTATCTGTTGCTTTCTCTGATAATAATGTCTATCAGGGTTCGTCAAAGAATAACTGGAAACATTCCAGTTCACTGGCATTGTTCCCAAGTGGACAAGATGGGCGTAATCCACTGTGACTTTCATCAAACTGATGGGGATTGGGAATAAAATTGTCAGCTTCCTGCCAATCCCAGGTGCGGTCTGCTGGTGGGTACTGGATATTTACAGGTGGTTGTGGGGGTTGTAGAAGTGGAGGTTGTGGTTGTGGGGGTTGGTGGGTGGGTGAGGGTTGCCTTTGTTGTAACTGAGCTGAGTCAGCGGCGTGGGTGCCAGCATGGTCCACTGCTGGTGCCTCGCGCGCCACACCACCACCACCACTATCAGTTGCATGCACATTTCTCATACCAATTGCAACGCTATCATCATCATTTTCACTATCACTTCCTGTTGTACGCCCACGGGATGTACTCCGAGATGTACTCCTAACCCTTGGAAGAGCATATGGCACACTACCAGAGCGCATATACCGTCGTATATACTGACGCTTCACTGGTGAATATTCCTCTTCACTCGCGCTACTGGAACTATTTCGAAGGGCTTGGAGTTCATAGTCACTATCAGTATCATCACCATTGCTCACATCTGAGTCTGGGACATTAGAAAATAGGAGTTTCCGCCTTTGTTCTGGTACAACTGGCCGTGAACAAGACGCCACAGCACCAGAGGTGGACGGCTGTGGGTCGTCGGGGTTTTCTCCACTTATACCGGTATTATGGTCACTATTTTCGGTCACAACCGCCTCAAAACCTTGAAAGTCACCTTCACTAACACCCCCATCACTGTTAGAACTGTCACTGATGAATAAAAGTGTCCCAATTCGCCGAGGAGTAAGGTGTTTCTTGCTGCGAGGCATGGTGGAGAAGGTGTACTGAAATGGTGTTCCCACAATGCACCACTGGGTGCCCGATTTTTTTCCTACTGCGCACACTGACCACGCAGACCCATTCTCTCATCCCTAGGCCTACCAGCTGTTTCCCGCTTAATTTGAAGCCGCTAGAATTTACGCGTACTAGTACGGCACCAACCCCTGCTCGTAAAACGTACTAGTACGGCACCGACCCCGAAAGGGTTAAGGGTTAAAGAGATAAGGGCAAGGTGACAGTGACGAAAGGTGGCTATCAGGGACAGGAATGAGAACACCACGAATGTCAGGGATACTGAGAGAGTAAGAGTGGCAAAAGGAATTAAAGGAACAGGTCAGATCAATACCAACACGAGGAGAGGGTGAAGTGGCAAAGGAAAGAAAAACCAAGAAGTTCTAGTTGATGTTGGGAAAGTGTGATAGAAGAAAGATTAGTAGTCACTGAGAGAGAATTTAGACCAGTGGTTATTTGAGATAAGACAGTGTAGTTTGTAATGTACTTCACCTGTTGATATCTCTGCAGGACTATACAAGTCATTCATAGCGTAACATTTCCTCAGTCAAATATCTTAACACAGAAGGGTCCTTATCTGTCTGCTTCAGAACTGTTGTTAAAAAAAAAAAATACTCCTTAACCCGTAAACGGTCCAAACGTATATATTTTATTTAATTTTTATGTTTTGATAATTACAATTTATAGTAGTTCTTTGTTCTAAGACTAATATTAGGTACTGAAATTGTACTCAAATTGTCACAAACACATTGACAGGTGGACATTTACTAATGTCTAGGAATATATACAAAGTATTTATAGGTTCCAGCAATATTTTGGATACGTGGGAGTATATAATAATAATAATAATAAGAATAATATTAGGAATAATAATAAGAATAATGAAAATAATAATAATAAGAATAATAAGTTCCCTTGAAGCATGATGTAAAACAAGTCAGTCCACTGCTGACAGTGATAAGATAAGATAATTGGTGACATTTGATGAGTGTACGCGAGGTGCAGTGATAAGATAAGATAAGGGGTGACATTTGATGAGCATCCCACTCTGTTTTCACTGTTACACAACCATATCTGTCTGTCAAGCTCTCTGTCTATCTGTCTGTCAAGCTCTTTATCTGTCAAGCTCTGTCTATCTGCCTGTCTGTCAAGCTCTCTATCTGTCCGTCTAGCAACTAGCTCTCCCATCTCAGAGAGATCCACTCCTGAACCAACATGTCTGGTTCCTGAGCAAGTGTAAATACGTATTTGCCAGTCATGTTTACACATTATATTTACAAGCACTTTGTCTGGATTTTTTGGGTTATCCTAGGAAATTTACACTATGTATAATTGTATTTGTGTACCTGTGAGACAGAGATAGACAGAGTCAGATAGACAGGCATAGGTTGTAAGACATTCTAAAAGGATGTTGCACAAATGTTGCACATGGGTTATTATCAAGGTTTTTGATATTTCCTCGACCACTTATGGCCATATCCACCTCAGAGCCACTAAACTCGGGGTCAGCATCACTTTCCACTTAAAATGGGAGAGTTAATACTACATGACATCAGTGAATCCCATGTGTTTGCCGTGCTGTTTGCTCTAGCTGGCGCTCAATTGAACTGGTGCTCCCACAACGTACTAAGTGGTCCCAGATTTTTTTAATACAGCGCACACCAAGGGCTAAGACCCATTCTATGCTGACCAGCCACCTTAGGCCAATCGTGCCAAATTTGGAGGCAGGGAAAATAAAACGTAAATATATGTTTGGGGCAGTAGCAGTACTAACGTATATACAGTGGACCCCCGGCTAACAAACACCCTGGAAATCATACAATTTTTTTTTTTTTTTTCAACAAGTCGGCCGTCTCCCACCAAGGCAGGGTGACCCAAAAAGAAAGAAAATCCCCAAAAAGAAAATACTTTCATCATCATTCAACACTTTCACCACATTCATACATAATCACTGTCTTTGCAGAGGCGCTCAGATACAACAGCTGAGAATAGTCCCTCCCGGCTGTCACTATCCCAGACCCCTACTTTAAAGTGCAGGCATTGTACTTCCCATTTCTAGGACTCAAGTCCAACTAAATCAATTAACTGGTTTCCCTGAATCCCTTCACAAAATGTTACCCTGCTCACACTCCAACAGATCGTTATTTCCCAAAAACCATTCGTCTCCAGTCACTCCTATCTAACACGCTCACACATGCTTGCTGGAAGTCCAAGCCCCTCGCCGACAAAACCTCCTTTACCCCCTCCCTCCAATCTTTTCTAGGACGACCCCTACCCCGCCTTCCTTCCCCTACAGATTTATACGCTCTCCAAGTCATTCTACTTTGATCCATTCTCTCTAAATGACCAAACCACCTCAACAACCCCTCTTCAGCCCTCTGACAAATACTTTTAGTAACTCCACACCTTCTCCTAATTTCCACATTCGAATTTTCTGCATAATATTTACACCACACATTGCGCTTAGACAGGACATCTCCACTGCCTCCAGCCTCCTCCTCGCTGCAGCATTTGCAACCCATGCTTCACACCCATATAAGAGTGTTGGTACCACTATACTTTCGTACATTCCCTTCTTTACCTCCATGGATAACGTTTTTTGTCTCCACAGATACCTCAACGCACCACTCACCTTTTTTCCTTCATCAGTTCTATGGTTAACCTCATCCTTCATAAACCCATCCGCTGACATGTCAACTCCCAAATATCTGAAAACATTTACTTCTTCCATAATCCCTCTCTCCAATGTGATATCCAATTTTTCTTTATTTAAATCGTTTGATACCCTCATCACCTTACTCTTATCTATGTTCACTTTCAACTTTCTACCTTTACACACTCTCCAAAACTCGTCCACTAACCTTTGCAACTTTTCTTTAGAATCTCCCATAAGCACAGTATCATCACCAAAAAGTAACTGTGCCAACTCCCATTTTACATTTAATTCCCCATAATTTAATCCCACCCCTCTCCCCAACACCCTAGCATTTACTTCTTTTACAACCCCATCTATAAATATATTAAACAACCATGGTGACATTACACATCCTTGTCTAAGACCTACTTTTACCGGGAAGTAATCTCCCTCTCTCCTACACACCCTAACCTGAGCCTCACTATCCTCATAAAAACTCTTTACAGCCTTCAGTAACTTAATACCTATTCCATACACTTGCAACATTTGCCACATTGCTTGCCTATCCACTCTGTCATATGCCTTTCCTAAATCCATAAAAGCAATGAAAACTTCTCTACCTTTATCTAAATACTGTTCACATATATGCTTCACTGTAAACACTTGATCTACACATCCCTACCCACTCTAAAGCCTCCTTGCTCATCTGCAATCCTACTCTCTGTCTTACCTCTTATTCTTTCAATAATAACCCTGCCATACACTTTACCTGGTATACTCAGTATACTTATTCCCCTATAATTTTTACACTCTCTTTTATCCCCCTTCCCTTTATATAAAGGAACAATACATGCTCTCTGCCAGTCCCTAGGTACCTTCCCTCTTTCATACATTTATTAAACAAAAATACCAACCACTCCAGCACTATATCTCCCCTGCTTTTAACATTTCTGTCATGATCCCGTCAGTTCCAGCTGCTTTACCCCCTTTCATTCTACGTAATGCCTCATGCACCTCCCCCACACTCACATCCTGCTCTTCTTCACTCCTAAACGATGTTGTACCTCCCTGGCCAGTACATGAAATTACCATCTCCCTTTATTCATTGACATTTAAAAGTTCCTCAAAATATTCCCGCCATCTACCCAATACCTCCAGCTCCCCATCTCCTAACCCCCCTACTCTGTTTTTAACTGACAAATCCATTCGTTCCCTAGGCTTTCTTACCTTGTTTATCTCACTCCAAAATTTTTTCTTGTTTTCAGCAAAATTTCTTGACAGAGCCTCTCCCATTCTTTCATCCGCTCTTCTTTTGTACTCTCTCACCACTCTCTTCACCTTTCTTTTACTCTCCATATACTCTGCTCTTCTATTTACACTTCTGTTTTGTAAAAACCTCTCATAAGCTACCTTTTTCTCTTTTATCACACCCTTTACTTCTTCATTCCACCACTCACTCCTCTTTCATCCTGCACCCACCCTCCTATAGCCACAAACTTCTGCCCCACATTCTAATACTGCATTTGAAAACTATCCCAACTCTCTTCAAACCCCCCACTACTCATACTTGCACTAGCCCACCTTTCTGCCAATAGTTGCTTATATTTCACCCTAACTTCCTCCTCCCTTAGTTTATACACTTTTACCTCTCTCTTACTTGCTGTTGCCATTTTCTTTTGTCCCATCTACCTTTTACTCTAACTGTAGCTACAACCAAATAATGATCCGATATATCCGTTGCCCCTCTATAAACATGTACATCCTGAAGCCTACCCATCAACCTTTTATCCACCAATACATAATCCAGCAAACTACTTTCCTTACGTGCTATATCATACCTTGTATATTTATTTATCCTCTTTTTCATAAAATATGTATTACTTATTACCAAACCTCTTTCTACACATAGCTCAATTAATGGTTCCCCATTTACATTTACCCCTGGCACCCCAAATTTATCTACTACTCCCTCCGCAACATTTTTACCCACTTTAGCATTAAGATCCCCAACCACAATTACTCTCTCACTTGGTTCAAAACTCCCCACACACTCACTCAACATTTCCCAAAATCTCTCTCGATCCTCTACACTTCTCTCTTCTCCAGGTGCATAAACACTTACTATAACCCACTTTTCACATCCAACCTTTATTTTACTCCACATAATCCTTGAATTTATACATTTATATTCCCTCTTTACCTGCCATAACTGATTATTCAACATTATTGCCACTCCTTCTTCAGCTCTAACTCTATTTGAAACCCATTACCTAATCCCATTTATTTCTCCCCACTGAAACTCTCCTACCCCCTTCAGCTTTGTCTCACTTAAAGCCAGGACATCCAGCTTCTTTTCATTCATAACATCTACAATCATCTCTTTTTATCATTTGCACAACATCCACGCACATTCAAACATCCCACTTTAACGGTTTTCTTCTTTTTCTTTTTAGTAAGCTATACAGGAAAAGGGGTTACTAGCCCATTGTTCCCGGCATTTTAGTTGACTTTTACAACACGCATGGCTTACGGAGGAAAGATTCTTATTCCACTTCCCCATGGATATGAAAGGAAAAGCAATAAGAACAAGAACTATTAAGATAAAATCAAAGAAAACTCAGATGAGTGTGTATACATAAACGTGTACATGTTTGCGTAGCGTGACCTAAGTGTAAGTAGAAGTAGCAAGACGTACCTGAAATCTTGCATGTTTATGAGACAGAAAAAAGACACCAGCAATCCTACCATCATGTAAAACAAATACAGGCTTTCGTTTTACACTCACTTGGCAGGACGGTAGTACCTCCCTGGAGGTACGTGACATTATTTCTTAAGGAAGTAAATTTGTTCGGTAATGGCACTTGAGCAGGCTTCTGGAATGAAGTTTTTTCGTTAGCCGGGGGTCCACTGTATATGTGTGGATCGTTTACGGGTTAAATGTCATATTACCATTGACGATTGGTTGTCAACGCTCTGGCCTCACACACGTGGTTAAATCCTCAGTCAGGTGGAAACGGGCATGTTTCCTTACACCTGTCCCTGTTCACCTAGCAGAAAATAGGTACGTGGTTTGTTTAGTGATTGTCACTGTGAAATAAGTCACCATGGGTCCAAAGAAGCTTCCTAGTGGCACCCCTGTGGTAAAGAGAGTGAGGACCACCATCGAACTAAAGAAAGAGATTGTAGAAAAATATGAGTGGCTTACGTGTGAGTGAGCTTCCCAGGATGTACACCAAAAACAAATCTCGTATCGGCACTATCCTGGCAAAGAGAAATGAGATCAAGGAAGCTAATGTTGCAAAAGGGGTTGATATGTTAACGAAAAAAGAGATCGAAAACAGTTAATGAGGTTGAGAAGTTGTTGATGGTGTGGATAAACAATAAACAATTAACAGGTGATTGTATTTCACGGTGATAATTTGTGAAAAGGCAAATAAGTTGCATGCAGATCTTGTGAAGACATTGCCTGGAACCAGTGGTGAGGAGAGTGATTTTAACCCTTTCAGGGTTTTGGTCGTACTAGTACGGCTTACGCCCTGGGGTTACGGACGCACAGTACGCCTAAATTCTAGCGCCTCAAATCAAGCAGAAACGGGCTGTTAGGCCTAGATGTGATAGAATGGGTCTGTGCGGTCAGTGTGCGCAGTATAAAAATTCCTGCACCACACAGTGCATAATGAGGAAAAAAACTGACCATGTTTTTGGTTTAAAACAGCAACTTTACAGTCTATTTTCATATGGTATTTATGCTTGTATTCTCGTTTTCTTAGTCTCATTTTATAGAATAGATGATATATTACAGAAATAGAGATAATTTTGACTGGTTTCACGATGACAAGTACCTTGAAACTGAGCGCAAAGTAGCGAAAATGTTAGATTTTGGCCGATGTTCAAGAGTAAACAAATCACACCATGCGTCCAATACACATCAACTGGTGAGTCTAATATTCTTGCACAAGTGCGCTGATATTATTTATACCATTTTTACAATGATGCAGTTGTATACATAACAGTAAATCTTCTATTTTTGTGAGAATAAAAATTCAAAATGGAAAGCAAAAGTAATGTAAGAGGGGCCTGGAGACGTGAATAATGAACAGAGAAGATGTTATTTTAGTGCCATGAATGTCTGCCTTGTTTATTCTGGATCCTATTTTGAAATTGGCATCGTTTGAAATTTGTGTGAAATTAGCCAAATTGCCATTTTCTGACCACTATTTTGGGTAGTTGAAATTGGTAAATAGGCGGTTTCTTGTACTCAATCGATAGAAGTAATGGAGTTCTAGCGAAATAGCTATAATTTTAGTAGACTGAAACATTGGAATTTGCCGAAAATAGGGCTCAAAGTGGGCGAAATCGCCGATGCGTAAATGTCATAGATACCGATAACTTCGCAAAGCATAATTCTGTTAGTTTTCTATCAAATTTCATAATTTTTGTGGCGTTATGATCGGAAAATAGATTCTCTATCATTTCATAGGAAAGAATAATTTATTTATTTTTTTAAATTCTTGGACCCTGAGAACGAGTTTCGGAGAGGGTCCTTGGACCCTGAAAGGGTTAAAGCCAGCAGAGGCTGGTTTGAGAGGTTTAAGAAACGTAGTGGCATACACAGTGTTGAGACATGGTAAGGCAGCCAGCTCAGACAAACGTGCAGCTGAAAAGTTTGTGAGTGAATTTAAGGGGTTCGTAGAGGCTGAAGAATTCCTCCCCAACAAGTGTTTAATTGTGATGAAACTGGCCTGTTTTGGAAGAAAATGCCCAACAGGACCTTTATTACTCAGGAGGAAAAGGCACTGCCAGGAACAAGCCTTCAAGAAACACAATGTTAACAGGAATAATTTGTGTTTGTATTGGAAGGCTAACACTAATGCATGGGTCACTAAGGACTTTTTCGTGGAATGGTTGACTGGAGTGTTTGGCCCTAGTGTGAAGAAATACCTCCTGGAAAAGAAATTGCCACTCGAGTGCCTCCTGGTACTGGACAATGCTCCTGCTCATCCTCACAACTTGGGAGACTATTTGTCTGATGACCAGCAGGTCATTGCAAACTTCAAGTAACTGTACACCAAAGCAGTGTTTCAGAAGTGCTTTCAAATGACCTCGGACACTGAGTTGACCCTAAGAGAGTTCTGGAAAAATCACTTCAATATCGTGCATTGCATAGGCCTTATAGGTAAGGCTTGGGAGGGAGTGACTTCCAGGACTTTGAACTCTGCTTGGAGACCACCCTGACGACCCTGTGCCTGTTGTGGAAGATATTGTGGCATTGGGGAACAGGCTGGGGTTGGAGGTGAGTGGTGAGAATGTGGAAGAGTTGGTGGAGGAGCACAGGGTAGAGCTAACAACTGAAGAGCTGCAAGAGCTGGAACTGGAACAGCATCAGACCAGAGCTGAGGTTATTGCTTCACAGGAGGAGGGAGAGAGAGAGAAGGAGGTGCCTTCTTCAGTGATTAAAGAAATGTGTGGAATGTGGAATAGGTTACAAAGTTTTGTTGAAAAATACCACCCTGAGCAAGCTGAAATGAGCCATCTGTGCAACCACTTCAGTGACAGAGCCATGTTGCACTTTAGGAAAATATTAAACAGGCGCCAGAAACAGAGGACTGTGGACAGTTATTTCACGAGGCAGGGATCCAGTGACTCTCAAGCTGGTCCTAGTGGCATTAAAAAGAAAAGAAGGGAAGTAAGCCCAGATAAGGACTTGTTACCTGAAATCATTTTGGAGGATTCCCCTTCCAACCACTAACACCCTATCCCTGTTATCCTCCCTATCTTCCAGATGCCTGCAACTCTCTTCAATAAAGGTAAGTAAATGTTATTTATTAATCTGTTTTTTATTATTTAGTATTAAACTGAATTTTTTGTGAATATTTTTGGATGTTTAGAACGGATTAATTTTATTTACATTATTTCTTATGGGAAATAAGGTTTCAAATTACGAACTTTTCGTGTTAAGAACTAGCTCCTGGAACGGATTAAGTTCGTTAGTTGAGGGACCACTGTATTAGGAGACAGAGAAAGTCATGCGGCTCTTAAGCATTTCACTCCTTGGGGGGAATTGTGTAACCTACTCTACAAAGACTTAGGCATCAGTGGGCATAAGTAATTTAAAAATCTTTACTATGAATATGCGTTCCCTATTTAAGCTTGGTAAGAAAGGCAGGACATACTTGAAACTCCAGTACCTTCTAAAGTGTAATGGAAAAGTAGCAAAGTGAACAGAAGCTCCAATAAACTAACCTACCTGGAGTATACCTGGGAGCTTTTCGGGGATCAACGCCCCCATGGCTCGGTCTAAGACCAAGCCTCGTGGTGGATCAGGGTCTGATCAACCAAGTTGTTACTGCTGGCAGCACGCAAACTGACGTACGAACCATAGCCCGGCTGGTCAGGTACTGACTTTAGGTGCCTGTCCAGTGCCTTCTTGAAGACAGCAGGGGTCTATTGTTAATCCACCTTATGTATGCTGGGAGGCAGTTGAACAGTCTTGGGCCCCTCACACTTATTTTGTCTCTGTGTACTCGTGGCACCCCTGCTTTTCATTGGGGGAATGTTACATCTCCTGCTGAGTCTTCTGCTTTCATAGGGAGTGATTTTCGTGTGCAAGTTTGGTACTAATTCCTCGAGGATTTTCCAAGTGTATATTATCATGTATCTCTCGCCTGCGTTCCATGGAATGCAAATCAAGGGATTTCAACCATTCCCAGTAATTTAGGTGCCTTATCGTACTTATGTGTGCCGTGAGGGGGGGGAGAGGGAGGAGGGGGAGGGGGAGAGAGGGAGAGAGGGAGGAGGGGGAGGGAGAGAGAGAGGTGAGCATTGGTAATGCTAGTGACAAATTAAGTTTTATTTAGAGCCTAACACTTTAATATTTCATTTTGTGTAGTGGTATGCTCAAAATTCTCCTCACCAACTTTAATAGGACCCATGACCACAACACAAGACACAGATCACTTTTTTATATACCCCGTGTTCATATCAACCTATGTAAAAATTCTATGCACATAAAGGGCCCCAGAATCTGGAATTCACTACCAGTAAATATTAAAATAATCTTGTCTGAAAATCAATTTAAGACTCAACTCAAAAACCACCTACTCACCCAAAACTAAATGATCATACTATAAACTACTCTGAAAAATGCTCATTATTACTTTCCTATACGATAATCTCAATTTTTAATAATATGTTACTATTATGTTACCCCTACTCAATCAAAACTAAATACAGTGGTACCTCGAGTTACGATGGTCCCAAAATCACCTTTTATGTAAGTTTATTTTTTCAATGCTTTTGTAAGTATATTTTGGGGGTGTAAAAGGACTAGTCTATTTTATATTATTCCTTATGGGGATAAATTCGTTTGGTAATGGCACTTGAACAGCATTCTCGAACGAAAAATATGTAACTTGAGGTACCACTGTACTCATATTATAAGTTAATGTCAAAAAAGCTCAATGTTATTTTCCTTAAGATAATCTCAATTCCATATTACCATTACTGTAACAATCTATTATCATTATATAATAATTTAAACAGTAAAATTTCATCATATTGTAATTTTGAAAGCAATTTTTAACTAGAATAAACTCAATAAATTTCTCTAATATTAAGTACATAGTCTTTAAGTTACTAGAATAAGCTGCCCCTAATGCCATGGCATGCCAGTGGCTCTCCTTGCACTCAATTTACATTGTAACTAACAATACCTATGTAATCTGCAATCTGCAACGAAATAAAATTTACTTTATTTTACTTACTTTACAAAAAATTATGTCTTGGAGGAGGGGAGGTGGGAGTATCATATATATAATGCATTTATACGTGGATAACTTAATTAGTATAGTGATTAAAAGTTTTTAACATTCCCGTGACTATTTTAAGTATGTATTAGACATGTGCAACACTTGGATATCTTTATTGAAGAAACTTTTAGCACGCAGTACTTCATCAGTCCTAAACAAAGAAGAATGTTGAAGATGAGGAGGAGTTTTAGATAATCAGTCCCTCAGCCGGGGGTTGATGTAATCAGTCCGTCAATCTTGAAAAAATTGAATTCGTCTTAAACCCTGATCTTCCCATTCTTTTTTTCTGGGCCCCTGATGAAACCACTGTGTGGGCCCTTCCTCAGAAAAGATAAAAAAAGGGGGTTTAACATGTGTCTTAATTTCAATTGCCCTCTCCGGGTTTCCTGGAGAGAGCCCGGGGCAATCCCCCCGGGGCCCCCTCTGTGACCAGGCCTCATGCTGGATCGGGCCGTCCCAGGCTGTTACTGTGGGCCCCAAAAACCAACGTGCGAACCCCAGCCTGGCTGGTCAGGTACCGCTTCAGGGTGCCCCGTCCCCCTGTTTTAAGCAGCCAGGGGTCTTTGGAACCCCCCTTTTGCTGGGAGGCAGTTGAACAGTTTTGGGGCCCCCCGACACTTATTACGTTCCCTCAACTTTCATGGCATCCCTGCTTTTCTTTGGGGGAAGTTCATCGTCTCCCCCAGTCTTTTTTTTTTGTAGGAAGTGATTTTGTGTGCAAGTTTGGTACTAATCCCCCAAAGGGTTTTCCAAGTGTATATAATAAAAATTTTCCCCCCCGCATTCTGGGGAGTACAGGTTTAGGAACTTAAAGGGGTTTTCCCCAATTAAAGGTGGTTTATCGCAGTTATCGTGCCATGAAGGTTCTCTGCACATTTTCTAGGTCAGCAATTTCACCTGCCTTAAAAGATGCGTTAGTGTGAAACAATATTCCAGTCTAGACAGAACAAGCCCCCGAAAAGTGTCATCATGGGTTTGGGGACCCCCGGTTTTTTAAAGGGGTTCTCATTATCCTCCTTTTTTTTTTTCTAGAGATGCAATTGCTACAGTGTTATGGCCCGAAGGTAAGATCCTCTTGACATGATCCTCCTAGGTCTTTGACATTAAGGGCCCCCATTAAAAAATTTTTTTCGTTTGAGAATCTGTTCAAGTCCGAACCAAAAGAATTTTTTCCCCTGGGAAACAATGAAATTAGATTAGTTTTTTAGCCCCCCAAAAATACACTTACAAAAATAAACTTGCATGGGGGGTTTTGGGGAGACTATCATAAACCGGGACCACTGTAGTTTTTGCTCTTTGTATGGTTGGAATTTGTTTTATACTCCGACAAAATTTTAATTTCCCCCCCTTTTTTCCCTATGGAGTACGGGAGAACGTCATTTAGCACGATAGTTACGTTTTCCAAAAAAGGGGTTTTGATAATTTCGTCTTAAATAATTAACAAAATTTATAAAAAAAAGGGGGTTTCGGTTTGAGAGTCCCCAAAAAAACCAAACAAGTTTTTTTTGACCAACATATCTTGCAAAAAAAATTTAAGGGGGGGGAAAATTTAAAATTTTTGTTCATTGTCATGATCTATTACTGCTTAAGACTAAAAATGAAAAAGAAATAAAAATTTTTTTCCCCCTTAAAAATTTTGGGTAATGATGTTTGTGGATGGTAGTGAAAGTGGATATGGATGGTGTGGCCCTACTGAGCTGAGGTGGATATGTTTTTTTTTCATTGTCATGATCTATTACTGCTTAAGACTACAAATGCAATAGAAAAAAAGTTTTTTTACCTTAAATTGTGGGTTTGTTTTTTTGGATGGTAGTGAAAGGGATAGGATGGTGTGGCCCTACTGGGCTGAGGTGGATAGTAAAGTTCTTGAACTGAAGTCATGGTTAACGGTGTCTAACTTTAAGTCAGTCAAGCCTTTCCCCCAAGTCAGTCAAGCCATTCAGTAATCAGTCAAGTCATTCAGTAATAGTAAAATCATTAAGTCAGTCAAGTCATTCAGTAGGTCAGTCAAGTCATTCAGTAGGTCAGTAAAGTCATTCCCGTAAAATCAGTCAATCATTTTCCCGTCAGTCAAGTCATTCAGTCAGTCAGTCAAGTCATTCAGTCAATCCCCGTCAAGTCATTCAGTCAGTCAGTGGGGATTCAGTCAGTCAGTCAAGTCTTCGTCAGTCAGTCAAGTCATTCAGTCAGTCCCCGTCAAGTTTTGTCAGTCATTCATCAGTCCCAAATCGTCAGTCGATGTCAAGTCAGTCAGTCACAAAACTTATGTTTTCATCTTTTTTTGTGTACAAAGAAAAACTTCATTCGGCCCGGGTTTTTGTCTTGTCTAATATCTTTGTTTTCTTCGTTAATTCAAGATCAAAACACAATTCACTCTTTATTTTATTCTTCACAAACACAGCTGGCTTGTAGCCAGGACTTCTTCGCGTATAAAAAAAACGGAATGCGGGGGCCGTGGGGGTGGGGAAAGGGGGTGGGGCTTGGGAAACCCCAACAACAGTAGTAATAACAAGACTGCTGCTTGTGAGAATTTCTTTTTTCCCTTTTCCCCCCAAAAAATAAGTAAGTTTATTCCCGGTATCACAGATACAGTTGAAAGATTTTTCATACATGGCAGCATTGTGTAGAGAACCTAGGATAACCCAAAAAGTCAGATGACAGTATTTCCATTTGACTTGGGGTTTTCCAGGTTCTGTACACATATGCTTATTATGATAATGATGTAACTTTCTCCCCCTAATTGTGGTAGCAGGGGGCGAGACTCAGCTCCTGGCCCCCTGTATTGAATAAACTTAGTTTACAGGAAGGAAAAAAAATTTCCCTTTTTCCCCCCAAAACATGAGGATTCTTAAGGGGAAAAACCATGGGTCAAAATTTTTCCCCTCCTGCCGAACCGGGAATATCATCTTTGGGGAAAATGATAATGTGCCCTCTTAAATCGTGCAAACCAAAAGGGAAAAAATCGTGCTAAAACGTTTCTGTAAGAAAAATTTTTTATCATTGAACTTTATATTGTTTTCTGCAGCCCATTTAAAAATTTGGGATGTCTTCAATGGTGGACACTGTCATGCAGATTGAGTGTCGTCTGCAAAAAGGGGAAAAAACGGCACTGGCTTTATCCCCCCCTATGTCCGATATGGGATGAGGAACAAGATGGGAGCATTTCTGTGCCTTGTGGAACAGAGCTTTTTACTTGCTGCCTCAGACTTTTTCTTTTACTCTGTGTTCTTTTTTTTGGAAATTTTAGATCCATCTACCAACTTTTCCTGTTATTCCTTTATCATGCATTTTGTGTTTAAATTAAACCCTGGGCCCCTTGTCAAAGGCTTTTGCAAAGTCTGTGTATATAACATTCTTTTGTTTGTCCCCTGGCATCCCCCACCTTGTCGTAGTGGTCCAGAGTTGGGACAAAAGGGGCGACCTGCTCTAAACCCATGCTGCCCTTGGTTGTGAACTGATGGGGATCTAGATAAGTGGGAATCTTGCTTCTTAGAACCCTTTCAAAGATTTTTTTTATATGGGCGTTAGTCTATT